>ML285194.1:141092-156478 GCA_005239495.1 Nicotiana undulata
TTTTCCCCGTTTCTTTTACACCTCTAGATTGGTATAAGAGGCAGGGGCATGCCCAGGGAAGGGCCCCCCCCCCCCCTCCCTTTCTTCTTCTCGTTTTCTCTTTTCTTTGGCTCTCCACGCTCTTTCTCTTCCCTTCTCTCTTTTCCTCCCTTTCCGCCCCTTCCCATTTTCGTTCCCGGTACCGGTACCGGTCGCCAGCGTAGGTGTGCCGAGGCAGACCCCTCTCTTCTCTCCCTTTTTTCTTTCTTTCCAGCTTCTCTTTCACCCCCTCGACCTTCGTTTTGCCCCGAAACCCTAGACCAACGGCGTTCTACTTGTTGTTTCTCCCTCTCTCCCCTTTTTGCGCAGCAACTGCTGCAACCAGGTAAATCCTAGACCCTTTTTTTTCCTCTCCTTTTATTTTTGTTGGATACGTGCACTTGTCTTTTATCTTGGTCAGCACAGCGGAGACGACTTTAACCAGGCTCGAGCACCGCCGAGATGGTGTTCGGTAGGCAGCAATAGCAGTGCATTGGGACATCTCCGACTATAATCCAGGTTCCATTTTTCTTGAATCGTAGTTGCGGGCATTTCTTTCCTGTTGCCTTGCCGGCAATTGTTGAGCATGTTTACATCAGTTAGTTTTGGTTACCTCGCTGACAACCTGTCGTTGGAGTAATTGCTTAGGTAAACATCACTTGCTTGTTTTGTATACTTGCAATTAGGCCCTATCTTTCTTGAACAATTGTTTCCTGTTTCACTCATTCATATTTGAGTGCATACTCTATGATTCTGCTCCTCCCTGTTGCCTCGCCGGCAAACTTTGATTGTGTTTAATACAGCCTTTATTTATGGCCTTGGTGATGGACGCACTGACACGTCACATTCAAATGGAGGTGCTATGGTGTATGTTATTCGCTGATGACATAGTTCTGATTGATGAGACGCAAGACGGCGTTAATGAGAGGCTGGTGGTTTGGAGACAGGCCCTTGAGTCTAAGGGTTTCAAGTTGAGCAGGCCTAGGACGGAATACCTGGAGTGCAAGTTCCGCGCGGAGCCGAGCGAACCAGGCATGGAAGTGAGGCTTGAATCACAGGTAATCCCCAAGAGAGGCAGTTTCAAGTATCTTGGGTCGGTTATCCAGGGGCGGTTATCCAGGGGATGGGGAGATCGACGAGGATATCACACATCGTATAGGGGTGGGGAGGATGAAATGGAGATTAGCATTTGGAGTCCTGTGTGACAATAAAGTGCCTCCGTCGCTCAAAGGCAAGTTTTATATAGCGGTGGTTAGACCGGCCATGTTGTATGGGCTGAGTGTTGGCTAGTTAAGAACTCACATATCCAGAAGATGAAAGTAGCAAAAATGAGGATGTTGAGGTGGATGTGCGGGCACACTAGGATTGATAAGATTAGGAATGAAGATATTCGGGAGAAGGTGGGCGTGGCTCCTATCCTATGGATGACAAGATGCGGGAAGCGAGGCTCCGATGGTTCGGGCACGTACGGAGGAGAAGCCCAGATGCCCTGATAAGGAGGTAAGAGCGGTTGGTTTTGGCGGGTACGAGAAGAGGTAGAGGGAGGTCTAAGAAGTATAGGGAATAAGTGATCAGGCAGGACATTGCGTGGCTTCAGATTTCCAAGGACATGGCCCTAGATAGGAAGGTGTGGAGGTCGATCATTAGGGAGGTAGGTTAGAAGGTAGTTGAGCATTTTTTCTACTTCGTACAGGTGTAAGGCTAGTCTGATAGGGTTGTCTTAGACTGCTAGTGGTTAATATGTTGTTCACACTATTCTCCCATTTTTCTTGTGTCGGGCCTTATTTACTGCTTATTGTTATTGTTTTTCATCTATTTTTTGGTTCTAATGATGCTATCATTATTTTGATGTTTTTTCTGTTGGTAGTATTGATATATTGTCTCTTTTTGTCCTCTTGAGTCGAGAGTCTATCAGAAACAACTTCTCTACTCCCTCGGTGTAGGGGTAAGGTCTGCGTACACACTACCCTACCCAGACCCCACTTGTGGGATTTTACTAGGTTGTTGTTGCCAGTGTTGTTAAAAGCGATCGCTTCTCGCTTTAAGCGATGAAGCGATGCGCAGCGCACCCCCAACGCTTTTCTGTCTTAAAAGCGGTTCGCATAGAAAAAGCGATCAGCGACGCGGTGAATAAAGCGAGGAAAAGCGTGCTTAAGCGACATTAGGGGTTTTTTTTTTAATTGGGAAATAAACCTACGGCAAAGAGCAAAAGGGAGTCGAAGGCACTCCTGTTACCCAGCAGCGACTCCTTCTTCGTCTCCAACTCCAGCAGCGACTCCTTCTTCTCCAGGTAAGTTTCTTCTTCTCTCTTCTTTTCTTCTTCTCATTTCTCCGTGAGACTGCGACTCCTTTTTCTCTTTTGCCCTATTTCTTCTGGTTCGACTTCTTCTCTTCTTCTTCTCTTCTGTTACGCTTCTTCTGTTCTGGTCTCTGTATCGGCTCTGTTTTAACTTTTCACTGGATGTCTCTGTTTTCTGCTCTGCTCACTGTTTTCTGCCTTTTAATTTTTTTATTTTTTTTTTGGTTGTGTATTGTAGTAAATTCAATCTTGTTATCCAATGGCATCAAGCCAAAAAAGAGATTCAGCTTGGGCTTATGAAGTTGCAGTTGGCAATGGTAATACAAGAGTGCAATGTATATTTTGTCAAAAAATTTATAACGGTGGAATACATCGTCACAAGAGACATCTAATCGGTGATTTTAGAGATGTCAAAGATTGTCCAAGTGTTCCGGAGACTATTAAGAAAGAAATTAGAGAGTATGTTGAGAAAAAAAGTGAGTTAAAAAATCCAATGAGTCATGGAGCATCTATGTTTAATCTTGATGAAGATAGTCAAATGGATGATGATGACCTTGAAGTCAATGATATAATGAGGCCATCTCCCTCTAAATTTCAAAGAAAGAATTCAACAAGTGGAAGTGGATCATCCACCGCCGGTAGCAATGTGAAAGGTCCTCTTAATCTTTTTTTCTCACAAAAACCAAATGAAAAGAGAAAGGGTGAAGCCATTGACTTAGAGTCTTGTAGGAAGAGTTTAAGGGAGCGTGCCATAGATGTTTTTGCTAGGTGGATGTATGATGCGGGGCTCCCTTTTAATTGTGTGAATTACACCGATAGTTTTGGTGAATTCATTGAGGCCGTATGCCAATATGGCCCGGGAATGAAGCCCTCTACCTATCACGAAGTAAGAGTTCCTAGTCTAAAAAAGGAGGTGGAGAGGACAAACAAGATTGTCGAGGAGCATAAGGCGCAATGGAAAGTTTATGGTTGTTCCATTACGATGGACAAATGGACTGCAAAAAATGGAAAGATGGTCATTATTGTTTTGGTGAATTCTCCGAGAGGTAGTGTGTTTCTTGAATCTTATGATGCTAGTGACTCTTCAACCGATTCCAATAAAATGGTCAACTTGTTTGAGAAGACAATATTGAAAGTTGGACCGGAAAATGAGGTTCAAGTTGTTACTGATAACGCAAGTGAGAATAAAAAAGCGGGTGACATGTTGAAAGGAGTTTTCCCAAATATTTATTGGACTCCTTGTGCCGCACATTGTATCAACTTGATGTTTGGTGACATTTTCAAGTTAGCCCCATATTCTACAGGTGACATTTTCAAGTTAGCCCCATATTCTATTTTAAGTTTTTAACCTTCATGTTAATTGCTTATAACTATGAAATTTGATTTCCTACAGTTTTTGCTAAGGCGGTCAAGATACATTCTTACATTAGTCAAAGGTCGTTGTTGTTGAACATGATGAGGAGATACACAAACCAAAGAAATTTGGTGAAACCGGCTAAGACAAGATTCGCAACAGCTATCTTGAACTTGCATAGCTTTTACCTGCAAAAGAAAAATTTGCGAACCTTGTTCATGTCAACTGAATGGAGTGAGAGTATCTATGCAAAGGAAGCTCTTGGGAAAGAAGTTGCGAGATTTGTTATTGGTCCATATTTTTGGAATGACACTGTTCAAGCTCTTAAAGTTGGTAATCCTTTGGTTACTGTACTTCGTTTGGTGGATGGGGAGAGAAAACCACCAATGGGATACATTTATGAAGCCATGGATAGGGCTAAAGAAGCTATTGAGAAGGCATTTGATCATGATAGGAGGAAATATGAGAGAGTTTTTGAAATCATTGATAAAAGGTGGGATGGTCAGCTTAATCAACCTTTACATACAGCAGGGCATATTTTGAACCCCGGATTGTTTTACACAAACAATGAGAGAACAAGACTTTAGATTTAGATGTGTGGAAGGGGCATCATGCATGTGTTGCGAGGTTGGTGTCAGATGAAGCGATGCAAGACAAAATAGGGTTCGAACTTGGTGTGTATATGCAAGTCGATGGCATTCTTGGATTAGCTTCGGCCATTAGAGGCAGAACCAAATTGGCACCAGGTGAGCAAGTTTTTTCAATTGTTGTACTCTTTAGAGCTTTAACTTTTAAGTTATTAACTTCTAAAATAATACTTCTACAGTTGAATGGTGGATGCAATTTGGTTATGAAGTTCCAACCTTGCAACAATTGCTATTAGAGTTCAAAGCTTAACTTGTAGCTCATCCGGATGCGAAAGAAATTGGAGTGTCTATGAACATGTGAGAATCTATATTACATTATTACTAAATTAAAGTTTATCTCAATTGTCCTAAGTACTCCTCTTATTTACTTTCTACATTTTATTATGTAGATTCATACTAAGAAGAGGAACAAGCTTGAGCTAAAGAAACTCAATGATCTCGTGTTCGTAAAATATAATAGAACATTGGCTCGTCGTTACAAAGCTCGCAATATCATTGATCCAATTTTATTGGATAACATTGATGAAGCAAATGAATGGTTAACCGGAGCCCCTGAAAATCATGAAGAAGAAGAAGTGTTTGAAGGAGAAGCTCTCACTTTTGGCCATGTTGCTATGGCAAGTGGAGTTGAAGAGAATGTTTATGGTTTTAGGGGAAGTTCTTCAAGGAGCAACGAAAGAGTATCTACAAGTACATGTTCAAGTAGAACCCTAATTAATGAAGCCTCCGATGAAGAAGATGACTAATATAATAACTCGGACATGATGACACTTCAAGAGTTTGGAGATCTTGTTGAAGAATAGGATGTTGCTACTTTTGTGATTTTGTTTTGCATTTGTTTGCTTAATATGTTATGACTTTTGAGGATTATTCACTATCTAGTTTTAGTATCTATTATGTGCTTCTTGATTTAAGAATTGAAACATTTGCTTAATATGTGTTATTTTTAATGAGTTCTTAGTGATTTATCTATGTATATTTTATTTTTTTAATTTATGTGTTAAATTGCGCTTCACATGGAAAAAGCGCGCGCTTCGCTTCGCGCTTCGCGCTTCGGTGAAGCGAGGCCTCGTCGCTTTTTTGCGCTTAACGCTTTACAAAACACTGGTTGTTGCTGGTTGCCTCGTCGGCTACCTGTAGTTGGATTGATTGTTCTAGGCAGACAACACTTGCTTGCCTTTCTGTACTTGCAACCAGAGTCCATAAGTTTTAAGTTATCGTCTATATTTTTCTTTAACTCCGTACTTGCATAGTGGTAGATTGGAAACGAGGTACATTTACTGTACTCGTAGTAGCGCCTAGATTTTAATCTCTCGAATTCTTAGCTTATATTTATTTGTTTTCGCTCTTTGCTAGTTTAGTGGTAGTGATTACTTAATACCCCTTAGAGAGAGTAAGGTCATGTTCTTGGTTGGGGCGGGGTTTGAGGAGCAAGGTGGGAAGGGCAAGAATTCATCCAAGATTAGGATTTCTTTTCCTTAAAGATTGGGATTTCTTATTTCTTGTTTCCTATTAATTTAATTTTTGTTTTAGTAAGGATTATATTTGTAATTCTAGTCAAACTAGGATTTTTAGTTGGTATCCCGTTCCTACTAGAATTTTTTTTCCTATTTTAGTTAGGATAGGACTTCTTAACCTTATTCTAACTCTAGTTTAATTAGGATTAGTTTTCCTTGACCTTATCAATTTTACTCATTGTAAGGCCTATTTAAAGGGCTTAATATGGTAAAAATAAAGATTGGTGATTAGTATTTCTAAGCTCTTGCTTCAAAAACGTGATTTACTTTATATTTCACTGTTCTTCCTTTATTCAACATTCTTGCAATCTTGCGGGATTGAAGAACGAGGGTGAGGTGACTTTTCATCTTACATTCTTCTAACATGAGTTTGAAGAATGCTTTCGGTAGTTTTTTGAAAAACTTTAGCAAGGTGCTTTTTGTTTTTTTCTCTTCTTTGTGCTTGAGAGATGCAAAACCTTGAAAGCACATCAGTTTGGTATCAGAGCGCAAGTTCTAGGTCCGAATTCTTAACTTCTTGTCTTATTCATCGTGTTACCAAACAAGAAAATAGCAAGTTCGTGATCCTCTCCAATGAATCCTCAATTAAAAATTCAGAAATTAAGAACTACAATCCTTGAACAAGACAATGAAGAAATTAAATTGCAGCTAAATAGCTTGAAGGAATCAATAAGGCATCGGACTGAATTGATCGAAGGTTTGGTGCTTCAATCACCACATAACATACCATTTCAATCAACTACATCTACCATTTCGGAATCCACCAATTCAACCACATAGAGCAAGCTATATTGAGCAAGTTGAAAAGGTTGAAGCTGACAAAGACATAAGAGTACCAAGGCACAAGAGTACCAACATGATAAATATTCATATAATAAAAGGAATGAAGAGGACGAAACAGATGAAGACCGATATCAAAAAAGCGAGGACCAAGCCTTGGATCCACAAATTGAGGAGTTACCACCGAAGTTTTATGATGATCCATTAACTATTTGTGTAATTGACTTTCCGGCTTTCAGAGATGCTCAACACAATATTGACTTGATTGTTGACTTTATCATTCCAAACAACAAAATATATTGCGTTAATTCTAAAGTCCATAGAAATATGATAGAACAAGAGGAAAAATTACCTATAAAGAAGTGGGTAATGGAGAGTTTGAGTCCATATATTGGAGAAACAAGATGTCTTCACGGCGTAAATATGTATGGCTATCATCAAAGTGACTATTGGTGTACAAGCGATGCAATTGATGCATACCTAAGAAGAGCGCTGATCTCCATACTTAATTCAAAGCTAGAGATGGAGTTGGCTAAGTTTCATGAACATCAATAACTTCACATCGTCAGTTGAAGTTTGATAGTCAATACACAAAGATTACATGGAAGGTATGGTAGAAAGTTTAAACTTAGGAAGTGGGATTTAGTTCGACCACATGCTAAGTTTTCTTATAGCGTGAAAAAGCTCTATAATAAGCTAGCAAAGTGTAACTTGAAGCCCGGTGAGCGTTGGATCCCCATTCTTAGCAAATCTTGCGCCAGCTATAGAAGTTGTTAGACTCGAGGACGGTCCTTCTCAACCAGGGAAGAATGATGCAACATCAAGAAAGCTAAAATCCAAGACATTCAAGAAGTCCAATAATTCGTCCAAGATTAGGATCTCATTTCCTTAAATATGGGGATTTCTTGTTTCTTGTTTCCTAGTATTGCTTCAGTAGGATTATATTTGTAGTTATAGTCAAACTAGGATTGTTAGTTGGTATCCCATACCTACTAGAATTATTTTCCATATCTTAGTTAGGATAGGTTTTCTTAACCTTATTCTTATTCTTGTTTAATTAGGATTAGTTTTCCTTAACCCTATCAATTTTACTCATTGTAAGGCCTATTTAAAGGGCTTAAAATGCTGAAAATAAAGATTGGTGATTAGTATTTCTAAGCTCTTGCTTCAAAAACGTGATTTACTTTTTATTTCATTGTTCTTCCTTTATTCAACGACTCTTGCAATCTTACGGGATGGAAGAACGTGTGGGTGAGGTTTCTTTTCATATTACATTCTTTTAACGTGAGTTTTAAGAACGCTTTCGCTAGTTTTGTGAAAAAATTTAGCGGGGTGCTTTTGTTTTTCTCTCTTCTTTGTGTTTGAGAGGTGCAAAACCTTGAAAGTACATCGGTAAACCTTTGGGCTGAGAGTAGGGTCCTGGAATATAAGGACATTGCCGGGAAGGTCTATAAAGTTAGGTAAGACTTTTCAGACGAGGAAGATCACATAGCATATATCCAGGAGACTAGATGATGGGTACAAAGGCACAGGATAAAGACGGGTTTAAGCTATGATACCCAAGAGGCGCTGGGGCAAAAATGGGGTAGGTATTTCAGTTGACGCAGACCTCAAGGAGCTAGTGGCCGAGGTTACGAAGATAAACGATAGGTTGATGAGTATTAAGATGGTCGTTGATTAGTGAGTACGCTCCTCAGGCAGGCTTGGACCAGGAGGTCGGCAATTTTGGGAGGTTTTGGACGAGGTGGTGCATAGTATCCTGCACACTGAGAAGCTATTCATTGGAGGGAATTTCAAAGGTCATATTAGGGCTACTGCTAGAGGTTATGATGATGTGCACGGTGTGTTCGACTTTGGGGATAGGAACGAGGGATATATCTCATTTTTGAATTTCGCTAGAGCTTTTGATTTGGAGATAGCAACTCGAGTTTTCGCCAAAAAGAAAGGAGCACAATGGCCAGGACTCAGATTGATTACCTTTTGTGTAGGAAATGTGATAGAGGTATATGCACTGATTGGCAAGGTCATCACGAGTGAGTACCTCATGACCCAGCATAGGCTCCTATTGATGGACTTAGAGATCAAGAGGAATGGGAGAAAGAGGTTGGAGGTTTGGAGGTTGAGCAGGACCAAAACATAAGGCCTAAAGTGCAGATTTAGTGACGACACTCATGAAGCGGGCGTGGATGTGAAGCTTGATACTCAAGTTATCCCCAAGAGGGATAGCTTCAAGTATCTTGAGTCTATAATCCAAGGTAACGGGGAGATTGACGAGGATGTCGCACATCATATTAGAGAGGGATGGATGAAATGGAAGCTCGCATCCGATGTTTTATATAATAAGAATGTGCCGCCAAGACTTAAGGGTAAATTCTACAGAGTGGCGGTTAGACCACTGATGATGTATAAGGCTAAGTGTTGGCCAGTCAAGAATTCGATGTGCAAAAGATGAGAGCAACAGAAATGAGGATGTTGAGATGGATGAGTGAATGTACTCGGAGAGAGAAGATTAGGAATGAAGTTATTCGGGACAAAGTAGGAGTGGCACTCCTATGTGGAGGACAAGATGCGGGGGTCAAAACTGAGATGGTTTAGGCAGCATTGATGCTCCTGTTAGGAGGTGTGAGAGGTTGGTCATGCCGGGTCTGAGAAGAGGCCAAGGTAGGCCAAAGAAGTACTGGGGAGAGGTGATTAGGCAGGACATGGCTCTGCTTCAGCTTACTGAGAACATGACCCTTGATAGGAGAGTGTGGAGGTCGAGGATTAGAGTAAAAGGTTAGTAGGTAGTTGATAGTATCTCTTTTTCTATCCAGTAGTATTAGTAGCACTAATGTACCTTCATATTGTTAGATCTTTATTATGTCAGTCGTCATGTTTAGTTTCCCTGTAGTTACTACTTGGTACTACTTGTTTTTTCCTTCTTTTTCTTCTCTCTTCTTTTTCTTTCCTTTTTTTCTTGTTCTTTTCTTCATCTTCTTCCTTTTCTTCTTTCTCACCTTTCCTGGCCGAGGGTCTATTGAAAACAGTCTCTCTATCTTCACTAGGTAGGGGTAAGGCCCTGCATGCACACTACCCTCCCCAGAACCCACTTGTGGGAATATATTGGGTATGTTGTTATTGTTGTTGTTGGACCAAATAGTAGCAAATAAAGCTTAAAACTTAGAATAGAGAAATAACAAACACAATTATTAAAGCTTAAAACATAAAAATAGAGAATAGACAAGGAAACAAAACTACCATTATTTTGTAACCTAGAAATTTCTAAGGGCCACCTGGAGCACGATGTGAAACTCATAATAATAGGTCCCCAATCTCCACTTAAATACTGGACTTTACTGAAGAGTCTGAAATCATGTCATGTGCCCAACCCACACATCATGTATTGCGTTCTTATCGCTGAACCAAAGCCTTGGGGCGAGGAAACAACAAACTTAACTTATGAATCGAAGATGCTAACTATTGAAGGATGTGCAAATTGAGGTCAGCTAGCAACCAGTGTAAACACAACACGACATAAGTGGGAATTTGTATAGATTTTAGTCACGCTAAGTAAGGTACTCTGACCAGGAAGACGAAGAATGTAAAGAAGGAAAAATATAAGGAGAGGAAAGGGGAAAAAAGAAGGAAAAAGATGCGAGGGAGGCATCATTAGTTTTCCCGTCACTGCGACATGAGTTCTGAATCTTGTGACGAAGTAAAGGTGATGTTGTCGCTACTCCGATTGCTTTTCTGGTTTTCCCAGATTTGGAGGAAAAAGAAGAAAAGAAAAGTCAAGGATAAATGGTAAAAAGAAGCTTTTTGGGCTACTACCAAAGTCATGAGTGAATTGCAAAGATAGGGGCCTGGTTGTCTTAGCCTTAACACACACACACATAGTACATAAAGAATGAAATGATAACGTATTTACAAAAAGTAATTTACACTTATTTTGATTCAATTGTTTCACTAAATTATTGAACAAAGTTGAGTAGTAAACCCTGAATATTTAATTAATTAAAAATAAAAAAGCAATACATAATTACACAATAATTGTTGGCCACTAAATTTAATTAATAGAAATTGAGTTATATCACATTGCTGATGAGGTATTTTTGGGCAATTCTAAATAAATAATGGCATACATACTAATACTTACAGACTAATTAAACGTATAACTGTACCC
This sequence comes from Nicotiana undulata, assembly GCA_005239495.1. NCBI lineage: Eukaryota > Viridiplantae > Streptophyta > Magnoliopsida > Solanales > Solanaceae > Nicotiana > Nicotiana undulata. The sequence continues at coordinate 151,870 of ML285194.1, forward strand.
CTGTCCTTATCCACGAATCCTAAGACTTGCGTGATGACGACACTGACACTTAAATCCGCAAGTGTAAGATAATCACAAAAGCACTTGCCGGTGTCCTAGCAACGACTTAAATTTTTGAGAAAGCTATTGATTCCTAACAACGGCAACTCTCTAACTATAAAAGAACATAAGCACTTATACACTCAGTTCGCAAAGAAACCAGCAGATATCCAATGGTTATTACCGGATCAGATGTCTAATCAACGAGCTTTTACAAGCCTATCTCGTGAAGCCATAAGAAGTCACTTGCTAATATCAGTCACATGGCTTGCTTGAATTTTGTAATTGAGTCCTTCAACTCTCACTGATGAATCTAGTAGTCTTAACTGAGCCACCTAAGCTTTCCATTCATTTAGTGGAACAGGGTCAGTCATTTTCACCTCTAAGCACGGATTGGCTCACCCAATGCCCTTTACAAGGTAATTATGGAAAACCTTCTACCTAAACTGCTTTGATAGGTCATAACATGGTTTTCAAGCCATGATCTGCTCTACCTAGGGACACTTCAATGAGAGCAACACTATAGAAGTCAAAAAAACAGATCGCAATATAATTGATAAAGTTAATTCTTAAGACCCACCAAAATATTGCAGAGGTTTTCAAAGAAACACCTTACCTAGATCATCATGAGACTATCAATTAACATAGAAAAATACAACTTAATACTCTTCCATATAATGAGACTGACAAGGTGGACCCAAGGATCATAACATACAAAATATGGCTTATAACTCTTGTAGTATAAGCCATATTCCAGAGGTTTTCAAAGAAACACCTTACCTAGATCATCATGAGACTATCAATTAACATAGAAAAATACAACTTAATACTCTTCCATATAATGAGACTGACAAGGTGGACCCAAGGATCATAACATACAAAATATGGCTTATAACTCTTGTAGTATAAGAACTTAAGCACATTCAGAGCCGAACATAACACAAAATGAGATATATAATAGGGCCAACATTTGAGAATTGTCATAAAAGCAGAGAAAGCTAACTCAAAATAACCATCTTCACCATTCAAATTAAGCAGAAATTTTAGACTTGGCAAATAACACCCAGAAGAATAGTTTCTTAAACTCTGGATAAAGACCACAAGCTTGAGTTAAAATCCCTTTTGGACCTCCGTTGCGGTCTCAGCCATTAGAACCTATATCCTCAATCCAATACCCATGTCATGAAGAACACGAATAAGAGAACAGTGAAGGTTTTATCAGAGAATGCTGAAAATATGTTGCATGAAGAGCAGAGGAGTAAGGATTGAGAGAAAGGTGCACTACGAAACTGAACCAGACCTAAGCACTTCAATAATCAATAAGAAGTTCATTATTATGTGCTGAAATCCTCACCTTTGTTAATTTTGCAGGAAGACAACAACCGAAATGCAGTATTGGCATCCTCAAACCTTAGTTTCCTAGCAATCCATGAATAGACCACCCCCTTACAATCATTAAGAGTGTCAATTTCACTAGGAGCTCCAACTATATTCTTCTTATCACTGAGAGCCGTTTTTATCCCAGATATCTGAAGTGCAGCCTCAGAAATTGCAGGCTGGCAAACAGGCCTGCAGCACTCTTTCAGAGGATCAACTGTGCTGCATGAATCTAACAGTTTGCTTGTATTTAATGCTTTCTCAAAGGTACTGATGTCCTTCACGGGGCAAGACCCACCAGTCAGATTGGACGACTTTACAGAACACATGCTAGATAATGAGCTGTTTGCTCCTCTGCTTGCTAGTATACTGATGATATCTTTAAAACAATCATCAGCCACCGCATTTTGTAAAACTAAAGTATCAGAACGGTTGCTGTAAAATCCCTGGAATATGTGTAGTAAGCTATTAAACTGTGGGCAGCATATTACATTTCCTACTACTGTAGACAAAGATTGAGTACAATCAGATGCTGTTTTTCCTGTGATGCTCGAAATGACTGAGAAATTTACAGGGCATCTTCCAGTCAAGACAGGGTCATACGTCTTTGGGAAGGAAGGGTACATTGGTGGCAAAGGTTCTCCAGGAAAAGGATAATGGGGGATCATAGCGGGTGATATGTCAATTGGCTGAAAAGTTCCACTGTTAGGTGTGCTAGGTAGTTCAGACACGGAAGGAGTTTGCCAAGGTTTAGGTAACAGAGGTAGAGCCACTACATTTTGATAGCTAGACAACCAGAGAGCAACTACTAGCAGCAGGTGGCAAAACGAACCTGCAATATGAGAGAAGTCTGTATCTCAGCAAGCATACATAATTTAGAAAGTGGTTACTTCATGCAATAATGGCAAGTAAATCCTATGTAGCTTGAGACTTGAGAAAAAAGCATCATGAAAATAAACTATGTGATTGAGATGCAAAGAAAACGAGGGAATCAAAACTAAGGTTCAGCAATTATCATTTTCTATTCAGTATGGATTCTATAAAGCCGACAAGAGAGGAATTGTCTAGTGGGAAGGACTTTCCACCTCCAAACCACAAGGTTTTTTACCATGTCGAGGGGAAAAAAAGGAAAATACGAAAGCCACCATCAGGCATAAAACATGTGACCAACAAGAGATGTAGACCAAAGAGTTTCTCTATAACTGCATGCATAACCATGAACTTGTAAAATTAAAAACTGGAAACACCTATGATGCCATTTGTTAAGAGACAAAACAGAAAGCCCGAGAAAATTTAGAGCAGGCCAGGTGGCTTTTGGGTCATAGCTGGAGGGCAGAGTGACAGTGTGAAAGTATTGTCTCTCCCGATCTCCTACCGGATAAAGGAAAGTGTAGCATAAAACTTTCATGAGCCCAGTGCTTTACCCTTGAGATGACTAACAATCTTTATACAAGCCATAACTCCACTAACCCTCCGGCAACATGGGGACGTGCAACATGAACCTTTAGTCGGCTGATGATACACCAATTGAGCTGGTCAAGTCGCAATACCTACACCAGATCGAACCATGTTATAATGCAGAAGAGATCAGGCAACACCGTAGAATCCTAAATCACCTTATAAAGCAAAGGCATCCATCCATATATAAACTTGGACCTTATTAGTAAGAAAGAGGTACTACACCAGAGAGGAGCATAACATGCTTTGTACCCTCCACAAGGCAGTCTAAATGCATCATTTTCTTGTTGGAGAAGCATTAAATAAACATCTACCCAGGTATGACTCACATCTCATGCAAGATTAATAACCATTTGCAGAGTAGACAACTGATAAGCTTGCAATGGTAAACTGGGGTAAGGCCGTAAGCGACCTTAGCAGATTAAATGCAATGCAACTCTTACCCATAGAATCCAAGGAAAGAATCGGACTAAGATGTTCTAAATTGCCTCTTTTTCATTATTGTCTTACCCTAGTTTGCCGTATGCAGAATTGAAAAGTAATGGAGGTTCAATCCACTCTTTTCCAAGTCTTAAAATTTCTACTTCACAAATGGAAGGTTAATAATGTGTAACAACCCAACCCACTAGTGATATTGTCCTCTTTGGGCCTAGACCCGAACGGCTTTAAAACACGTCACTAGAGTCTAAGACTTGTCTACTTATATACCCAGCATCTCTTCCGTTTTTGTCGATGGGGGATTCGCCTAGGGTTTGCCCCACCACCGTTCAAGGTTGCGCGCGGAGTGACTCTGATACCATATGTAACAGATTAGCCCATTAGTGATATTGTCCGCTTTGGGCCTAGACCCGCACGGCTTTAAAACGTGTCACTAGAGTCAAGGCATGTCTACTTATGTACCAAGCATCTCTCGTAGTTTGTCGATATGAGATTCCCTAGGGTGTCACATAATGATACAAGAAAATGGCACATTTACATATCACCATCATCCAATTATTCCTTTCTCATCCTACTTTCCATAATTGCTTTCCATTTTAAGGCCACAGTCCAAGTTATCCAAATAACGGTGTAAGATCGTGACTACAAAAAGTATTCATACCTTAAACTTGTCCATTCTTCCTTATTTGAAAAAGAATAGCTCTCATACACAAAGTTACACCTAGAAACTTGAAAATACCACTAATAAAACTCTTATTACGACTAGAAAAACAAATCTTTTATAAAAGCCTAATCTTTCTATGCACATAGATCATCCCTGTGAAAAAACACACATACAGGACACTATTCAAACATAGCCCTCAGCACTCGTTTCAAAACTCAAGAGCGAAACAACCAGAAAACAAAATTGAAAAGGAAAATGTAGCTTAAGTCCCTAAGATCGCAATATAAGCAAATCCAAACGGACAAATATACACATACAGAGAAAGAAACAAAGAGAAGAAAATGATAAGGATGAACCTGAAGTGAAAACCATTTTTCTTATCAGTTGTCATTAGAGGATGGCAGGCAAGGGTTCAAACAATCAAGAACACGAAGACCATTTTTCTAAGTGAAAATCAACCCACAAATTAAACTATATTTGGAAAGTGGGTAAATGTCCAAGAAAATATCAATAGAGACCTATAATAATTATCAGAGAGGAGGGGAAGTAGTAGGTGTTGAGCTCAATGATGGATAAAGTGGGGCGCCGCGGCTTGAAGAGGGGCCGGGTGGGTGGGTTGGGGGGGGGGGGGGT
>ML285194.1:156576-198500 GCA_005239495.1 Nicotiana undulata
GCGGCGCGCCGCGCCGCTGAGCCCGCGCCGCCGCCCCCCTCCGCGCCCCTCCGCCCCCGCCTCCCTGGGCGGGCGGGGGTGGGGGGGGGGGGGGGGGGGGGGGTGTGGGGGGGGGGGGGTTAATGTTACTGTCCTCTTTTGCCGGTGGCTCTTTTTTATTTTTCTTCTATATATATATGATATGAAGTGTAACCCTGCGGTTGTGTAATGGGGAGAGCCATCAAACCACCTGATTCTTCCACGTAAAAATGGGATGGGCCCCGCACTTTTTGGCGTACGGGTCCAAGTGAAATGCATTACTACATCACACTTGTTTATGATTAACCGATTGGAAGAACTGTGGAACATGGAAAATTCTCTTGTATTTTTATGTATTTTCTTTCCCAAAATATAAAAGGATTAGTCATAGTGTTGCCGCATTGTGCATGTTCCCATATTGATAAAATAAATATAATAATTCTAAAAATTTACATAAATATTATTGTGTACGAGTAGAATCGAGGATAAAGTTACCTTTACTCATTACTAGCTCGAGTGAGATCGAGTGTGCCTGCAGATCGGAACCAGGAGCAGACGAATTCGAGCATGGCCAAACGCGGAGAGACTCTAGCTCGAGCAATACGAAGAATCGAGGGTAAAGGAAAAAACGGTTAAAGAAGATAAACGGAGAGCCAAAATACCTGCAATTAGTCGGATATTACGGCTAGGATCAAACTCGGTATTGGTTGTAGATCGCGTTTTCATGAGAGAAAAGTAAGGAAAGCATTTTTACCTTATGTAGACTTATATTAGGGTTAAAAGTCCTTTACTATATAAAGAAGAGAGCCCTTTCATTTTTTGTTCACCGTTACTACACACATGTAAAGGCAATAAAATTTACGTTGGCTTCTAGCAATTGTTTAAGTGTTCTTTAGTTGTTCATCCGTTTATCGGAACGATCGAGACTGGCCATTGACACTTAAATTAAATCCAAGTTTTAAGTACTACGTCAATTTTGCTTGATCATTTCATTTCAATTCAATTCAATTCAATTATTTATTATTTTCTGATCATTTTTGTTAAATTAAACCTCATATCGTTTAAACCGCATATAAATTTAATTGTTATTCGTTTCAAGGGTAAACAGTTTGGCGCCCACCGTGGGGCTCAGGATAATAGTGGTAATTTAATATGAATCTTGATAACACACATTATTTTACACTTGTTCTTTGAAGTTTGATTTTAGGAATGTTCAATATGTCAGATTCTCATTCTGCTCACTTAAGTGTTGACGCCGAATCAGGCCACCACGGTGAAATAACAACGAGATGCCAAGTAATGGCGTACCCCCTATCGACCTTAATGACGTTCAATCGCTAACTTAGTCGGTGCCAATTCACAAGTTGTTGTCAATGTTAATCTACCAACTAACCCCAATAATAGCGTTTACAAGGTACCTCTACTGTCGGTTCGCGAGGCACTTGAAGGGGGTGACGGAGTTAGCTTGCGTTTGATTTTTGAGATGTCGTAAGCCCAACAAATTGCCATAGCACAAATGCAGAGTCAAAATCACAACGCCGCTGAACCCAAACGGGTTGGAGAAGATGCTCGGAAGGAAGAACGGACTATCACAGAACCCAACGGGCCCGGATCAGAGGAAACTTCCGAGGTTATGAAAATGTTTGAGGCACTGACAAAACAGGTGAAAGTGAAAAGTTACAACTCGAGGGTCAGTCAGATCCCGAGGGCACCTCCGATAATGAAGGGACCAGATTCCAAAAAGTTTATTCAGAAGCCTCCACCCCCCCCCCCCTTCCGGAGCGCGGCACCAAGTCCTATTCTGAAAAGGTTCTGAATGCCCGATATTCCCAAATATAATGGGACCACGGATCCAAACGAGCATGTGACCTCCTACACATGTGTAATAAAAGGCAACGACTTCAAGGATGACGAGATCGAGTCGGTATTGCTGAAGAAACTCGGGGAAACCCTTTCTAGGGGAGCGATGATATGGTATCACAATTTACCTCAAAACTCTATTGATTCGTTTGCTATGCTTGCATATGCCTTCATTAAAGCTCATGTCGGGGCCATTAATGTTGAAACGAGGAAATCGGACATGTTCAAAGTCAAACAAAGGGATAACGAGATGCTTAAGGAATTCGTGTCGAGATTCTAAATGGAACTGATGGACCTGCCACTGATTGTAGACAATTGGTCCGTTCAGGTATTTACTCAGGGGATCAACCCAGAAGTTCGGTTGCATCTCAATAGCTAAAGCAAAATTTGGTAGAGTATTCAGCGGTTTCTTGGGTTGATGTCCATAACAGGTATCGGTCAAAGATCAGGATCGATGACGATCAACTAGAGACCCCCTTAAGGTCGGTTTATCCCAATAGAGAAAACGACAAGTCTAAAGAGTAGTGGACCAGGAGTTGAGACCACCCCGAGACCGATACCAGCCTTACAACTAAAATAGAAGGGGAAACAAATCCAGTCATTATTCGACCAGAACCGACAGGATAAATGATCAAGTGAATAGAAACGGGTTAGACGGATCACCCAGGTTAGAGATGCCTCGAGGCTATCAGAATATAACTTCAACGTAGATGCGACAAGTATAGTGTCGTCCATCGGTCACATCAAGGAGAACAAATGACAGAGGCAGCTTCAGCCCGATCAAGCACAGAGGGATCACAATTTGATATGCAAATATCACGGCACTCACGAGCATAAAACCGAGGATTTTTGGCAGTTAAGGGAAGAAGTGACTCGTTTGTTCAACAATGGGCATCTTCGAGAATTCCTAGTGAGCGGGAAAAATACCATTTCAAGAATAGGGATGCTAACAAGCAAATCGAGCAGGAAGAACCCCAACATGTGATTAATATGATTATCAGAGAAGTAGACATTTACCCAGGTTCGATGATGAAATGCACCAAATTTTCTATCGCAAGAAGGATCCATCTTGTTTAGTGATGAGGATGATGAGGGCATTGTTCAACCTCACAACGATGCACTGGTAATATTTGTACTAATTAATAAATCTTGAGGTAAGAGTGCTTTAATTGATCTAGGTATCTCGCCCAACATCTTCCCACGGAGAGTAATGGAACAACTAGGCTATTGGATCAGATCATACCAGCAGTTCGAGTAATGAACAGGTTTAATATGGCGTGCGAGACAATGAAGGGAGAAATCACGTTACCGGTACACGGTCAGAACCATTCAACAAGCAAAGTTCTATGTGATCGAGGGGGACATAAGGTACAACACCTTATTCGGGAGACCGTGGGTTCATAGCATGAGGGCGGTACCATCGACCTTGTACCAAGAATTAAAATTTCCAACCCCGGGAGGAATCAAAACGGTCTATGAGGAGCAACTGGTTTGTCGTCGAAGAAGTGATCCTTGTACCCGTGATCACGACCTCAAAAGATAAAGGACTGTCCAACTGACGAGGAAGATGACTTTGGGGTCTCTAGATCCTTCGTAGCACCTAATGACACTGATGCCACCACGTCAACAATTAAGAAGCTAGAACAAGTCATATTATTCGAGCATCTGCCGAATAGAAAGGTACACTTAGGCACGGGGTTAACCCCCAAGCTCGAGAAAAAACTCTTTGATTTTCTTAAAGCTAATGTTGATTGGTTTGCCTGGTCACACGTAGATATGACAGGAATCCCAACGGAGATAACAACTCACAAATTGAGTTTGGATCCGAACTTCCATCCGTTAAACAGAAGAAGAGGCCACAGTCTAAGGTCAAACACGTATTCCTCAAAGATGAGGTATCTAAACTTTTTAAAATAGGTTCCATTCGGAAAGTTAAATACCCGGATTGGCTAGTTAATGTGGTCGTAGTACCTAAAAAGGGAAACAAACTTAGAATGTGTGTAGATTATAAGGATTTGAATAAGGTATGCCCAAAGAACTTGTTTCCTTTTCCTAACATCGACCGAATGATCGATACAACGGCAGGGCACGAGACGCTGAGATTTCTCGACGCCTATTTCGGGTACAACCAAATACGGATGGACCAGGGCGACCAAGAGAAACTTCTTTTATAACTAGGTTCGACACTTATTGTTATAACGTAATACCATTTGGGTTAAAACATTTCGGTGCCACATACCAACGCCTAGTTAACCGAATATGCGAGGAGAAAATAAGGGGAATCAGTGGAGGTTTATATTTATGATATGTGAGTTAAGTCCCTGCGAGCAGAGGACCATTTGAAACATTTATAGGAGACCTTCGACATACTAAGGGAATACAATATGAAGTTGAACCTAGATAAGTGTGCCTTCAGAGTCGGCTCAGGAAAGTTTCTCGGTTTCATGGTATCTAACCGAGGAATAGAGATCAATCCGAATAAGATAAAGGCCATAGAATATTTCACTGTAGTCGACAATGTCAAGGCGGTGCAAAGGCTGACAGGGCGAATAGGCGCATTGGGCCGATTTATTTCTAGGTCATTGGATAAAAGCCACCAATTTTTCTCGTTACTAAAGAAAAAGAGTGACTTTGTTTGGACCCCGGAGGCTCAAAAGGATTTGGAGGAACTCAAGCAATACTTATCAAGTCCTCTTTTGGTGCACACCCCGAAGACGAACGAGCATCTATACCTTTACTTGGCAATGTCCGAAGCAGCGGTAAGTGGTGTCCTAGTTCGGGAAGAAGAAGGTATGCAATTTCCTATATATTATGTTAGTAGAACCCTAGGTGATGCCGAAATGAGGTATCCACACCTATAAAAATTGGCGTTTGCCTTACTAAGTGCATCTAGAAAACTAAAACCATATTTTCAATAGCACCCTATAGGTGTCGTGACCTTGTACACATTAAGGAATGTCATGCATAAACCCGAACTCTCATGTCGGCTAGAAAAGTGGGCCATAGAGATTAGCCGGTACTATATTGAATACAAACCCCGAACAACTATAATGTCCCAAATATTGGAAGACTCCGTGGCCAATCTCACATCAGCCTTAATTTCTGAGGTCGATAAAGAATTATTACTTGCATCAGGGACTAGCTCGGGGTTTTGGACCCTATTTATGGACAATGCCTCCAACACAAAAGCTCCCGGCTTGGGTATTGTGCTAAAACTCCCACAAGTAACATAATAAGGTAATCAATTAGAACTGTGAAATTGACTAACACTAAATCCGAGTATGAGGCCAGGATTGTAGATCTAGAACTGTAAAAGCCTGGGGGCTGAGGTTATCGAAGCTAAGTGCAATTCTCTCCTCGTTTTTAACTAGGTCAACGGAACATTCGAAGTCAAGGAAGACTGGATGCAGAGATACTTAGATAAATTACAAATAGCGTTGCACCTGTTCAAAGGATGGATGTTATGATATGTACCTCGAGATCAAAATAGTAAGGCCAATGCATTAGCTAATTTAGGGGCATTAGTGGACTCCAAAGAATTTAACTCTGGAACGATGGTGCAATTGATGAGCTTGGTAATAGAGGTCGATCATGCTGAGGTAAACTCAAGAAGTTTGACTTGGGATTGGCAAAACAAATATGTGGATTACCTTCAAAAGGGGAAATTGTCATCGGATCCTAAAGAATTGAGGGGCCTTTAAACTAAAGGTGCCATGTTTTGCTTGGTTAAAGGAAAAATATGCCGAAGGTCATTTTTCATGCCATTAACAAGATGTTTGGGGCTCGGAGGAGACCGATTACGTGATGAGGGAAGTCCACAAGGGGACTTGCGGAAACCACTCGGGAGCGGAATCGGACGTCCGAAAATTGATCAGGGTCGGATATTATTGGAATGAAATGGAGAAAGATGCAAAGGACTTCGTTCAAAAGTGTGATGAATGTTAGAGACATGCTCTGATGATCTACCATTTGGGAGAGGTTCTTAACACGTCCTTTATCCTTAGACGTTCATGAAGTGGAGTATGGATATAGTAGGTCATTTACCATGGGCACCCAGTAAGGCTTAGTACATATTGTTTATGACTGATTACTTCTTCAAGTGGACTGAAGTACAGGCGCTTGAGAAAGTTAGGGAAAATGAGGTTATCTACTTCATTTGGGATTATATATTCTGCTAGTTTGGGATACCAACCGAAATCACGTGTGACAATAGTTCATCGGCAACAAGGTCAATAAGTTCTTTGAAGATCACAAAATCAAAAAGATTTTATCAACCCCTTATCACCTGAGCGCGAACGGTTAAGCGGAGTTGACAAACACGACCATACTGTAGAACTGAAAAAAAGATTGATCGATTCAAAATAAAGGTGGAAAGAAATTCTACCCAAGGTCCTATGGGCGTATGGAGCATCTTCGAGGTCGAGTACTGGAGAGACACCATTTTCTCTAGTAGAAGCTTTGATTTCGATAAAAGTGGGAGAAGCGAGATTAACGATATGATATGCTACGGAAACATTGAATGACTAAGCCATGGCCACAAGTCCAAATTTAGCGGACGAAAAGGTGAGAAGTCGTCCTAGTCCGGTTAGCAGTTGAAAAGCAACAAATGTGAAGATATTTCAACCGAAGGGCAAACTTTCGACACTTCCAAGTCGGGAACTTAGGATTGAGGAAAGTCACACAACATACCAAGAACCTGAATGGCGGGAAACTAGGCCCAACCTGGGAAGGACCATACAGATTCACCGTTATAACTGAAAAAGGAGGCTCATACCATCTTGAGTCACAATGACGTACAACTGTAAAAAAAATTGGAATGTGGAACACTTGAAGTAGTACTACTGCTGAGATACCTAAATTTCTTTGAGGTTTATTATCCTTCAAACTAACCCCGATCAGGCACTCGATCAAAGTCAAGTTCAAGAATTAGGTCTGAAAGCACGTGTTGCACTCTTTTTCCCTTCTACCGGTTTTTCTCCGAAGAGGGTTTTATGACAAGTTTTTTAACGAGGCAACAGTAAGTGTGATACTCTAGTTTTGAAGATCGGTCAAGCACCGAGGACTAGGGACTGCCCGCATCAGATCATGATGTTTTATACTTCAATACCACACAAGAGGGGGGTGATTTGTGTGGTGTCCAATTTTTCCCGTGAACAGATTATAGAAGGACCTGGTTCTTCTATGTGTTTCTACTACTATTGTTGTGGAATAATAAATACAGAAATTAAAGAACACATAGATTTTACGTGGAAACACCTGGTGAAAAAGGTGAAAAAACCACGACCTACTTCCTAGTAGGATTTTCTCAAAACTCTTTACTAAATTAGTGAGCCAAAAGTGCATTTACAAAAACTCTTTTGTAAATCTAGGATTACCTCTAATCCCTTGTGTCAAACCAACCTCTAACTGTTTGCGACAACTTCAAGTTAACTCTAACTTGAAAACACAAAGTACCTATTATAGATGCTTCTAGATAAAGTTGAGAGGTACAAGATAAAACCACCTACTACAAATAAACTAGACTAAAAGACAAATGGTTGGAACTGGTTCTTCTAGCTGGTTCAAGTAGCTTCAAGTTTGCACACTCAAATCTCACACGAATTGCTTGCAAAATTGCCTTGCTATTTTGCTCTCAATTCACGTTTTACTTCTGCTTTTGTGCATATCTGTACAATAAGAACATCCTGCAATATATATGGTTAGTAGATAAAGAATTAACTAGAAGCCTAATGCTACTCTTCCTTGGTGGAAGAGTTCTAGTCAATCTCAACTCCTAAATCCCTCATTATCTTAAATAATGTTCTTATTGAGTAAATAGTCATTCTCCTTATCGTTTTTGCAATCTTTTTTATCAGGAGATATCTATATTTTGTTAGAATACGTTTATCTCTTGAATGTGCATCTCATGTGCCTTGACTCTGCATGTGTCTATGTCTACCAGTGATGGAACTGGTTCATTTCTGAGTTCCTTTGTCCTTCAAAACTTTTCTTTTTCTTGGGCCAACAAATTTCCCCTTTTTGATGATGACAAATTATAAATATCATTGTTCAGAGCACAACCGTTTCCCCCTTTTTGGCATCATCGAAAAGTTGCAAAAGGATGTGTGAATCCAATATTTAAAAAATTACTCATGGCCATTAGGGCAACTGCAAATGCATTCATGGATTAATCATCAATAATTAACTAAGAATTCAAACTATCAAAGAAATATAGACAATGAATAAGAACAAAAGTAGCAAACTTCATTGATAGAGAATATGATTCTGCCACTATCCACAAAAAGAAACAAAATAGTTAAAACATGAGCAACAAAAAGAAAACATCCCGAATTTGGGTCATTGAAAGTTCTAGGTAGGGATAGGAAATTAAGGTATGGAAGAACTAGGGGCTTGGGTTTGATTTGGAGAAGGTGCAACATGTCATGAAGAATTCCCTCATTCTTCTCCCTTTCCTTTGCGAGCTTAGTTCTGAGAGAATCACTCTCAGATTCCACCTCAGCCAAACGAGTCTTCAGCCTTGCTATCTCAGCATCCTTTGCCCCACTCTCATGCACTAGGCCTCTGACTTTGCTGTTAACATGTGTCCTTTTAGATGAACCAGGTTCGTTAGGAATGGCATGGATTTCATAATCACAAGCAAGAGGTGTATTGATCCCAAAATGGTCTTTGCTTGTGGTCATCTCTCACTTCTTCAGTGGCACCTTATAATTGTTGATACCCAATTTTTCCTCAAATTATTTTCAAACTTGCATATAAGCTCTCAAAATTACTCTTTGCAATAATGATCATTTTTCCTATTTTTCCATACTTTTATTTAATTTATTTCCCTGTTTATTTAACATTTCATATTTAAAATAATTCATAAATTATGCTCTAAATAATTTTAAAAATACTTCCTAACTCAGTATATCATTTGTAATCATTTTCTATTTATTAAAACCCAATTATTTCATAAATTGGCCAATTGGGTCTTATTTAATTGCAATTACAATTATTTTGCAATTATGGCCTAATTAGACATTTTATTATTTTAATTCAAAATTTATGTATTTTTACACTTAATATTAGCCAATTACTGTAATCTTACTTATTTCTAGCTTAATTTCATATAATTATCGGATATTTTAATTAGTTAATTATCTATTTTTATTGGGTATTTAACATCTAGCCTATTTTTGTTTAAATACTAGCCACATTTAAACCCCTAAAATACCCAACCCAATTAACCCATCAACCCAGCCCAGTTTTCAATCCATACCCGACCCAATCCTTGCTTCAATCTGAACCGTTGATTAATTCAAATCAACGGCCCATATTGAAGCTTACCATAATTAACTCTAACCCCCCTTTCCCCGTTATTTCATTTCGAGACTATCACTCTCTCTCATCTGTCTCTTCTTCTCCCCCTTCTCTCTAGAACCTTCTGGTTCTTCGTCTTCTCGATGGCCTTCTCCGGCCACCTCCAGTCTCACCCATTTCGACTACCAGCCGCCATGATGCCTCTTTCTCCGGTCTACTTCATCTCTAAGACATTCAGTGGTCTTTACCATGCCTAACAACTACTGGGGCTCCTGCTTGGGTGGTTTTCCGGCCTCCTCCGGTGGGGTTTTGACGCGATCATGCCATAACTACCACTATCCCTGAGTTTCACGGCAGGTTCTTCTACTTTCTCCGATATCTCTGAAACCCTAACCTTTTGAACCTTTTGATTTTCTTAGATCTACACTGAATCTGGGTTTATTACTAGTATTATTACACTCTTTCTCAAAGGTTTTCCGTTTTTAAACAAGTTCTACTTAGGGTTTCTAAAGTCTTTTCTTCAAACAATTTTCTCAAAGTTCCAGTGACTTTTCTCGCATGCTTAAGTGTTTACCACTTTGAATCATGACTTGTTATGTTAAAACTTTAGTTTTTAACACTACTTTAAATCTTTAGTATGTCTGCTCTTTTGATTTGTACGTGTGTCTGTTTTCCCATGAATGATTCCTGTTTCTTTGTGATTGCTGCTTCGCTGTGCTACTGAATCTCTGATTTTGCCGTTTCTTATACTTGAATCAGTATTATCTTGAATCCCTGAATGATTGCGAGTACTACTGTATTGATTTCTATATGCTGATACATGAGACATTCCCTTAATTAGTATCAATTTCAAATCCCTGATTTTTGTGTGGATACTTGTACTGATTTCCGACTACTTCCTTTGGGTTACAATTTCAAATTATTTTATTACCTTATTATGTGATCAACTACTCTATTAATTGACTGTTACTGTTGTTTCTTTAATTAAACCCTAAGTACCTAGCCCTGATTACTCACGCTATACTTAAGGTATTTTGAATGATTTCCTTATGTGAATTGTTTCCTTGTTTGCCACTTTTCCCTTTGTCTTTGAAATGTCTCCCTTAATTAAGGGAAGACTTGGCTTGACTTTTATTTTACTAATTCCTAGTTCTTACCATTACTGAACTACATTGATCCTTCCCTTATTAATCGTGTATTGATTCTTCTTTCCTTATATATCACTGATTCTTACCGTTTGAATCAAATCCCTTGGCTTAAGGGAGTACCTGCCTTAATTTCCTGATTTAATTGATTTCGAGTTCTTCAATTACTACTTGACTTGATTTGTTTGCCTTATTCACTACTTGCTTTTCAACTATATATACTCTGCCTTCTCTCTTTGCAAAAGACACGAACACTAACACTGATAGCACACACACACACTTAGTAGCCCTTGGTGCTCTTTTGCTTCTGCACATTACTACTCTGTCGCTCCTTTGTTCTGCATACTGTTGTTACTGTTCTATCTCTTTGCACCTTGCTATTCTATAACAATCAGTTGGTATGTCTCTAAGTTAATTTTATAAGTGTCTCTACACAATATGCTTCAATTCTTGTTTAAATACATGCTGTTTTTTTGGTGCTTCATCTTGTGGTTCTACTGCCTACCATGTAATTAGCACGATTCTATAATGTCTTTTCTCTGTTGTTAGTCTAATAAGTACTCTGCTTTTCTTATGTGATTCTCTATAATTGTTTGAATCTAGTATAATTAGTATACCCTTGCTATTCCTATCAGTTTAATATGACCCTTGTCCCTCATGTGTGACTCTATGTGAGACTTATGTCACTAGTATGATTATTTGTCTATGTTCTTATCTCAACATGGCTACTGTTACATGCTCTCATCCCCTATATAGCCTCTCATGCTGCAACCTGTATCCTTCTATCTGATTTCTAAATGCTATATATAGTTCTAATCCTGTCAATCTATGACTGCTTTGTGACAACTATGTGGTAGCTATGTGAATCTGTAACTTTATTCTATTGTTAACATGTGAATTACTTGTCTCCAACTCCTTTTCCCCTGTTGAGTTAGAACCCTGCACCTTTGCTGGGTTGTGATTGACCTGTTCTTTCTCTTTGGCAAACTATTTCCTTTTGTAAAACTCTTTCATTGTTCTTTGAAGCCATTTTTCTTTCCAAAACTGTTGTTTCAGAACTCTTTCAAACTCAACACTCTTTTAAACTATATGCACTTCCCACTTCTCCTAGAAAACTTAGGTTCTACCCCCTCAGTGTAAGCATTGCTTAGGGAACCCACGAGTTCCCTCTGAACCTTGATGCACGAAGGTTGGTAATTCCACACTGCACTTGTTCATCTTGGCAATTTTGCTTGGGTGCTGGTATTGTCCAGGGACCCATTTGGGGCCCTAGGGAACCTTGCCGCACCCAGGCCATGTAAGTCTGTGAAACTCGAAAGGAGTGAGGCTGGGAGATTGGGCCTGATTGAAGGCTCCCTATAGAAGTAGTTTCTTATTTTTCCTTTCATTAATGTAATTTATTATTATTTGTAAACGAATAATTGGGGCTGGATAGTGAATGTGGGAGGGGACTATGCATGTTTAGTATAGTATGGGTAGAAAACATGACTATAGGATTTTACTTACCTATGTGTGTAATAGTAGCATGCTTAGGACATGCATACCATGCCTTAGAAGTCATGTTTAGGCTCTTATTTCAGCATAACTGTTATATTCATGTCATTTTGTAAGCCCTGCTCACAGTTAATAATTACAACCAGTAATAAAACTGCTATAATGTACTTCTGTTGCATTTTCATAATCATGACATTTAGAAACCATGTCTTTTAGGTATTCCCATACGCATTAGATATCATGTTCCTTAGGATTTTGCTTTCAGCATGTCTGTTTTCAATTATACTCTGTTGAACGTCTAGTTAACATGTACCTAATCTAATAATCTCGCCAAAAATGTGGTTAATTGGTTGAAACGTTTTTCTGCAAATGTATCATCATTTATCTCTCTTAAAATCAGAACTAAATATGCATGTTCACCCTTTAAAATAAATAGGCAATATATACGCACGCCTAGGCAAACCTTAGGCCTAATACGTGCTAAAACCAAAATCAATCGTGTTACACTTGGCTGGTATTAGAATTAATTAGTCTTCTTTTCAAATCTTTAAAACTTTGCTGCTTCACTCTTGTTTTTATCCCTTTCTGAAGTTCACCCTATTTTACTCTAAAACTCCTACTCTATTTTTCAAAACACTGATTCTTGAAACCATGTATTCCTTTACTCTCTACTGAACTTTATTAGACTCCTGCTCTGTTGGTTTTTAAACTACTGGTTTTCAGAGTCAAGTTACCTTTTTCTGAAATCACTCTGTCTTTTAAAATTCCTGCTTCATTTTCAACTTTATTTGGGTTTCTGAAATAGCCTACTGTTTTCACTAAACTACCGACTCCCATTGTGTTTAACTGCTGGATTTTTAAAGTCCCTTGCCTTCTCTTTTAATCACTCTGTTATTTAAATCATGCTATTACTGAGGATTTCTTCTAAACTGATGTGTGTTTCTAATATCCTGCTAAATTGCTCAATCTACGAACTCATTCATTCTTTTTTCGAAAATTATTTTGTCCTCTATTTCCCGTTGCATTACTAAGTTTTCAAAGGCATTCCCTTTTACCAAAACTGCTGGAGCCTACTGTTTTCCAACTCAAAATCCCTGTTTTAAATCCCGTTTTTGAGACTTTGATTGTGTTTGAGACGTGCTATTTATGTGTTTATCTGTGGAGGGATCTGCGAGCCCGTATCTGCCCTTATGTGTTCCCCATGGTTGTAGTCCTATTTGTTTTATATGTCGCTTAGAATTTTATCCTGTTAAACCTAGGAGTTCAGCCTAGTACTCACCTTGTAGGATTAGTAGTCCTAAATACCCTCCAGGACTGATAAGACGGGACGGGTAATAGCACGCAATAAGCATTCGTGACCAACACATGCGTTTTAAATAACCTTTACGGGGCGGGAAGGGTAGAATATGGATATGATGACCAGTGCGCTAATACCACGTGTAGCCGCCTCTTTGAGGAAGTGACATACTGGGTATTGCATTGATGTGATCCGTATTACTTTAAACCTAGGACAGTTCTTTTCAAATGTTCATTCTAATGTTTTTCCAAAACCTTTAAAGATTTTCATACTTGTTTGAAATCCCCTCTTATATGAACCTTACTTGCTACTTGTTCACCGTCCAAATTCACAAAATTTCTTGGCTGGGACCCACAATTGTGGATCTTGAGGGGTGCCTAACACCTTCCCCTTGGGATAATTTCAAGCCCTTACCCAATCTCTGGTAATGCAAACTAGTTTATGAGTTATCAACTCTAGGTGCCCTAACGCACCATAAAAATCGTTAGGTGGCGACTCTTCCTTTTCCTTTAAGGAGTTGTCCAGAATGTCTTAGAACCCGATCTCTCCGTACCTAACCCGTGCGATAGAAAAAGGGGGCGCGACAATAATGAGCAAGAACAATAGTGAGAATGAAGCCATAGGGAATGACATGGTCTTTGGAGCCGTTGATAACCCTATCTAAAAGTTGAATGATGAATCCATGCCAGTTAATCTGCCTCCCACTATCCAGACATTCCATCAAGACCAAGTCCATGTAGTTGGCAATATGCCTCTTATCCTACCTGGGCAGCACGCACTTGTTGATGACTTCAAATAACACCTTGTGGGGTAGTTTTATTTCACTCTTATAAACTGCCTTGGGCTCACTTTCTTCTTCATTATCACAGAATTTCCTAGTGATAACTAGGGAAGTTGGAAGAGAATCCAGACTTGGCCATTTCTGCCTTGTATAGTCATCATAACCTTCAGAGGTTATACCAAGGATTTCACCCAGCTCTTTAGCATCAAAGGAAATTTGAACCCCTTTCACCAGGCTAGTGACTCTGCTATCCTTTACCTCAGCATTGGCCATGAATTCCACTATCTCATTCCTTGCCAGCCTTCCATCTAACTGAAGGACCATGTCTTTCCACCCATGTACCTCAAGTTTCTCAAGCAGCAGAATCATCCCTTATTCCTCCAAGTCCTTCAAAAGTCTCCCCTTCAAGATTGTTTGTTTGCCAAACTTGGCCAGCTTGTCCTTTTCACTATTAGACTCATCCTCCTCTTCACCACTCCATTCTTCCTTTTCAGTAATTTTCAATTACTTGGCTTTCACTGCAACCTGGTTCGTTTAGCCAAGGTAGAGGGTTCAACATACTTATAAACAGATGAAGACTTCTTTGAGGAAGTCTTGGCTTTCTTGGGATTAGGGGTCTAAACCTCTACCTCAACAATCACTTTTTCACTTTGATGGACCAGGTCCATCTCATCCACTTCAATAGCCTCAATAGGCTCAATCACTTTTTCTTTCCCCTTTTCCACTCTTTTCTTCTTACTCTCATCTAAAGCTCTCTGCAACTCCTCCTCACTTTGCTTTAACTTGCTCCTTGTAGTTCTTCCTCTTGGGAGAGGAATTTCAGAAGTCTTAGAAGGAGCAACCTTCCTTTTTTTGTTGGCTCTTGTTGTGCCAGGGGTTGTTGCTTTAAGAGTTATTTTCTTCTTGGGTTTGTAATTATCACCTATCGTTTTCAAGAGATCAGCAGTGTTTCCTCAACAGATGACCAGGTTCATATGCTTGCTTTCCAAGATTCACTAGCCCTTCAACAACTTCTCCTGATCCACTTCCCATTGCGTTCTTGCTACTTTCTTCCACCTTTTCTGGCTCACCTCCACAAATATCCATTCTAACAGTTTCAGAGGTGGGTGAAGAATCATCCACTTCTTCCCTTTTCCCCTTCTCATCCCTCCATACTCCCTCACTCACCTTTTTTTCTGTTTTATTTTTACCTCCTCTCCTTCTTGTCTCAGGCATTTCCACATCCACCATAGACCCAACCAATATGAACATATTTTCTAGGTTTTCAACAATATCAGAGATGACTCTAGAAGAAGGGTTTGGGACAGATGTTACCTGCTCAGAATCGGAAGACCCAGTTTCTTCCCCCTTTGTCGCCAACTTGAAAGAGTCATTAGAGTTTGGGAATCTTGGGCTTGGCTTGCTTGAAGCTGGGCATTTAATTTTCTTGAGAGCGCACTGCTAGCCATAGTTTTTCAAGCAAGGATTTTTTACTCGCCTTCTCCTAGGTTGAGGGGTAGCGCTAGGTTGAGGGGTTGTAGAAGAAGAAGAGAGGGTAGGTGGAAGGGGAGTACCAGGATTATTGCTGGGTTTAGTCATTTTGAGTACGGTTCTGTAAGGGAGGGGATGGCTTGAATGAAATTTGAAGGCAAAGACAAGAGAGAAAGGTTTGACAGTTTTCAGAAATTATGAGGGATTAACAGGTATGATGATGAGGGATTTGAAGGGGGAGAGTAATTAATACACAACGACAGTTTTTTGTAGTCAAATAAAAGTCTAATCATCCTGAAAATTTCAGTTTGAATACAATTAAGGCTTTCCTAGACTCTAGGTATTTTAATTTGGTGAGGATTCTTGTTGAAACAGAACTGGTTCAAACTTAATTGGATAGGCTTTTGAGGATTTTGGACTAGGGTAGGACTCTGCTCATGATTTAACTATCAGTATTTCAAATTGTGCAGAGTGTAGAAAACATACCTCTCTATTCAAATGAACCAGCATTGATGAACAAGGTTCTTCACTAAGAATCCTCTCGATCATGTCTCAATTTGCCAAAAATAGAGAAAATTTCATTAGAGACCAGTGAGTCATATTAACACATGGCACATGAGTATACTATTTACAGTATGAGACTGAGCAAAGATTAATCTAGTTATTTACACAAATTCCAGATTTTCTAACCAATTTGTTTTCATGTACAATCCGAACTACTTCCATTAGGTGATCTTAATTATCACTAATTCTAACTTGTTCCTTTCAAAGTGCTATCTAATCAGTGCTTTTGTAAAGATGTCAGCAATCTGTTTATCAGTAACACAGAACTATACACTGATCAATCCCTTTTCATAATTATCCCTTAAAAAGTGATGTCTAACATCTATGTGCTTAGTTCTCTTGTGATGAACGGGTTTCTTAATCATACTAATTGCACTAGTGTTATCACAAAAGATAGGGATACAACCAACATCGATTCCAAAGTCCATCAATTGTTGTTTAATCCACAATAATTGAGCACAACATGAGGCAACAACAACATACTCAGCTTCAGCAGTAGATAAGGCCACATAATTTTGCTTTTTGATGGCCCAAGACACAAGACATGAGCCAAGAAAGTGTGCCATACCTGAGGTGCTCTTTCTATCCACAAGAAAATCTGCATAGTCAACATCAACATATCCCACAAGATTAAAATTACTACCTTTTGGATACCAAAGACAAAGATTAGTGGTGCCTTTTAGGTATCTCAAGATTCTTTTGACAACAGCCAAGTTGGATTCCTTTGGATTTGCCTGAAATCTTGCACAAAGGCCTACGCTGAAAATAATGTCAGGTCTACTAGCAGTGAGATACAATAATGAACCAATCATTCCCCTATACAACTTCTGATCAACAGATGAACCAGGTTTATCTATATCCAACTTTGTGGCAATTGCAATAGGAGTGTCGATTTATTTGGAATCTTCCATTGTAAACCTTTTAAGCAACTCTTTTACATACTTTTGTTGATGGATCATAGTTCCATTTGAATTTTGTTTAATTTGTAAGCCTAAAAGGAAATTAAGCTAACCCATCATGCTCATTTCAAATTCACTCCCCATTAGTTTAGCAAATTCTTTACTTAGCTTATCAGTAGTTTCTCCAAAGATTATGTCATCTACATATATCTAAAATACCAAGAGATCTTTACCTTTTTCTTTCAAGAACAAAGTGTTGTCAATCTCTCTTATAGTCATGCTCAAGCATAAACTTTGATAATCTTTAATACCATACTCTTGGAGCTTGCTTGAGTCCATAAAGTGCTTTGTCAAGTTTGTACACATGATCATGATTTTCCTTGTTCTCAAACCCCGGAGGTTGCTTGACAAACACTTCTTCCTTTAGATAACCATTTAGGAAGGCACTCTTGACATCCATCTGGTGAAGGGTGAATTCTATATAAGCAGCAAAGGTTATGATGAGTCTTATAGCTTCCAGCCTTGCCACTTGAGCAAAAGTTTCATCATAGTCTATGCCTTCCTTCTGACTATATCCTTGAACCACCAATCTTGCCTTGTTCCTTGTAACTGTTCCATCTTCATCAAGTTTGTTTTTGAAGACCCACTTAGTGCCAATTACTAATCTATCTAAGGGCCTTGGTACCAGATGCCAAACTTGACTCCTTTCAAATTGGTTGAGTTCATCTTGCATTGCATTTACCCAGTCTGCATCCTGCGAAGCTTCAACAATATTTTTAGGTTCAATAAGAGATAAGAAAGCATCAAAAGAATAAATATTATTTAAATAAGATCTGGTTTTAATTCAAGAGGTTGGATAAGTAATGATGTTCTCAATAGGATGAAAACTTTGATATTTGTAGGGTTTCACAACCAACTGGTTACCTCGTGATGTTCCCTCAATGTTTTGTTGATGTGGAACAAGTTCCACTGAAGTTTGAGAATTATTTCCTCTTTGTTCTATTCCCCCTGTCATGTTTCCCGGAATGGATGAACCTGTTCGATCACCTGTTCCTTCCTCCAGTATAACTTCAATCTTGGTTGTGGTTTCATTTTAGTTTCTAACCAGCCCAATTGCTTAATCATCATGTTCCTGTCTCTCAGAAAGAATGTTAGTTTCAACAAAAACCACATGAACACTTTCTTCAACACATATAGTTCTTTTGTTATAAATTTTATAAGCTTTACTATGTGAAGAATATCCCAAGAATACTCCCTCATCACTTTTGGGATCAAACTTACCTAGGGAGTCTTTACCATTGTTGTGCACGAAGCACTTGCATTCAAATGCCCTAAGGTGGGATATATTTGGTTTTCTCCCTTTAACTAACTCATAGGGAGTCTTCTCTACAAGAGGTCTTTTCATGCACCTATTTATGATATAGCATGCAGTATTTACAGCTTCTTCCCAGAAGCGATGAGGCAGTTTAATAGAAAGAAATATGGTTCTAGCCATATCTTCAAGTGTCCTATTCTTTATTTCAACTACTCCATTTTGTTGTGGAGTTATAGGAGCAGAAAAATTATGATCTATGTTATGCTCATCACAAAATTCAGCAAACTTAGCATTTTCAAATTTAGTTCCATGATCAGACCTAATTGATGCAGTTGATTGCCTAGTTGTTTATGAGTTTTTCTAACAAAAGCTTCTTTTGTTCACTTCTAACAAAAGAAGTGAACATGTCAAATGCTTCATCTTTAGATGTTAAGAACAATGTCCAGGTAAACCTAGAGTAATCATCACTGTCCATCACACTCAAGCAAGTTAGTTCATTTTCTAAAAGTGTGGACATATCTACGATATATATTGTTAACTCTTTTTCCTTGCAAAACAATCTTGCCAGTGATAAGATTTATCACAAAATATTTAGTAGAGGCGACTGCTACCAAGTTATCTCTATCACACAATTGTGATACACTTATTAGACTGTATTTCAGACCGTCTATCAAGTAGACATTCTCAATGGTATGAGAGTCATTCTTACCTACCTTACCAACCCCAATGATTTTACATTTCTTTCCATTTCCAAATGAGACATTTCCTCCTTTGAGGTCCTCAAGGGAAAGGAATTGGTCCTTGCTTCCTGTCATGTGCTTTGAGCAGCCACTATCCATGTACCATATTTGGCTGATCCCCTTCACTTGAACCTATAAAAGTCAGGGGTTAGTCTTAGGAACCCAAACTAGTTTGGGTCCCTTTCTATAAGCAAAATGATGAATTAAATTCTTTTTATCCTAACTTGGTAACCAATTCTTCCCTTGAACAAAATTTTTGTTCTTTTGACTGGCATTTTCTTTGCATTACATTCACTTTTATAGTGACGAGTCTTACATACAAGCATTGTTCTCAGGAAGAGTGAGGTACTTTCTTTTGGGATCCCACTTGGGTTGTTGATTCCCAAAGCCAAGTCCTATCTTATTGCTGCTATGATGTTCCTGTAGCCATGACAAAGCATCGGAGGACCTTTCCACTTAAAAGTTCGTTCCAGTTCATGCTTGACTTTGCCTATATCCTTCTTTAATACTCTTACTTGTTCATCCTTATTATACAGATCATCTTTAAGTTTACCTATGGTTTCCTCTAAGGTGAGTTGTGTGCAGTCAACTGTCTTTTTACTTGTTCCTAATTTCAGTTTTAGATTTTCAGATTTTAACTCAAGGACATTTGCTTCAAATATATGAACCTGGTTCTTCAGTGCATTATTTTCACTCACAGTCTCATTGACTTTGAGTTCCAGGTTCTTACACTTTGCTTTTAAAATCACACGATCCTTAGACAATTGTTCCTTTTCCTTATTTATATCCTCAGATTCATCAATGAAATCTAGCAATAATTCATAGAGTTTTTCTTTAGACAAAAACTTAATCTTGTATTTGAGATGAATTATACTTTCCTCAGATTCCTCATCTGATTCTCCAATTGCCATAAGTGCTTGTTCATCTCCATCTTCATCATCTGATTCCTCATCTGAACTTTCTCCCCAAGCAGCAACTATACCCTTTGTTGATCCTTTGTTCTTCTTGAGATGAACCTGTTCCTTCTTCCAGTTCCTTCGTTCAGATTTTTCCTTCTTCCATTCAATTTATCATTGAGGGCAATTCTTGATGTGATGATTAGTTTTCCCACACTTGTAACAACCCTCATTGGTCATTTTTTCAGGAACCCCTGTTTTGTTGTAATTTCCACCTCTTGAAGAACCCTTTCCTCTCATAAGGTATTTCTTGAAGTCCTTGGTGATCATAGCCATTTCATCTTCCTCCAGATCAGCACCTTCAGTGATTCTGAGTGCCAGACTTATTTCCTTCTTAGGCACATCCATCTTCATGGTTGGCCTTCTAAGTTCATAGGCAGTGGGATTTCCAATCAGCTCATCCAATTTAAGAGTTGCAATGTTCTTCGATTCCTGAATTGCAGTGATTTTTCTTTCCCAAGAAACATGCATGACCCTTGTCAGAATCTTCTCAACTTGTCTTCTTCAAGAAGAGTCTTTCCAAGAGACTTAAGTTCATTAGTCAGTGTGGTGAACCTTGTATACATCTCTTGGATAGTTTCTCCTTCCTTCATAGTAAAATTCTCAGATTGAGAATATATTAGAGTACCTCTGGACCTCTTCACTTGAGATGTTCCTTCATGAGCCACTTGCAAAGTGTCCCAAATTTCCTTAGCAGTAATACAACTTTGAATTCTATTGTACTCGTCTGGACCAAGTCCATACACAAGCCATTTCTCGGCCTTAGCATTCTTCCTCCACTTTCTTAAGTCCTCAACAGTGTAGTCAACTCTTGTCTTTAGCACACCTACTCCTTCAACATTCTTCTTCATGGTATCCAAGGGACCATCAGTAACAATGTCCCATAGCTCGTAGTCTTCTCCAATTATGCGGTCTCTCAAACTGTTCTTCCACCAGGAGTAGTATTGGCCATTGAAGAGTGGAGTCCTAGCGGTTGATTGTCCTTCCCAGTTCCCAGGTGGTGCACTCATCTTGATATTCTCATAATGTGTTAGCCTCTTCAAGGATAGCCCGCTTTGATACCAATTGATGTTTTATACTTCAATATCAGACAAGAGAGGGGGTGATTTATGTGGTGTCTAATTTTTTGCGTCCACAGATTATAGAAAGACATGGTTCTTCTATGTGTTCCGACTACTACTGTTGCGGAATAATAAGTACAGAAATTAAAGAACACAAATATTTTTACGTGAAAAACACCTGGCTCAAAAGGTGAAAAAAACACGACCTACTTCCCAGTAGGATTTTCCTAAAATTCATTACTAAATAAGTGAGCCAAAACTTCATTTACAAAAACTCTTTTGTAAACATAGGATTATATCTAATCCCTTGTGCCAAACCAACCTCTAACTGTTTGCGACAACTTCAAGTTAACTCTAACTTGAAAACACAAAGTACCTATTACATATGGTTTTAGATAAAGCTGAGAGGTACAAGATAAAACCACCTACTACAAATAAACTAGACTAAAAGACAAACAGTTGGAACTGGTTCTTCTAGCTGGTTCAAGTAGCTTCAAGTTTGCACACTCGAATCTCACACGAACTGCTTGCAAAATTGCCTTGCTATTTTGCTCTCAATTCACGTTTTACTTCTGCTTTTGTGCATACCTGTACAACAAGAACATCCTGCAATATATAGGGTTAGTAGATAAAGAATTAACTAGAATCCTAATGCTACTCTTCCTTGGTGGAAGAGTTCTAGTCAATCTCAAATTTTAAATCCCTCCTTATCTTAGATAATGTTCTTATTGAGTAAAGAGTCCTTATCCTTATCGTTTTTGCAATCTTTTCGATCATGAGATATCTCTATTTTTCCAGAATACATTTATCTCCTGCATGTGCATCTCACGTGCCTTGACTCTGCCTGTGTCTATGTCTACCAGTGATGGGCCTGGTTTATTTCTGAGTTCCTTTGTCAATATTCAAACATTTCTTTTTCTTGGGCCAACAGATCGTTAGTACTAAAGCCCTCAAAATTCTGCCTCAAGTACTAGGGGATTATCATACCCTGAATCGAGATTCGAAGATTAGAGTTCAGATTCTTTGAAGACAATTTTACTCGACATCAAAAGCCAAGGCTTGAATAATAGGATTCATTGTAAGGGTCAAATGATCAAATGAATCGTGACTGGATAGTTCATTCTCACCATGGCGGATAATTTTTGTATCATTTGATTATTTACACTATATTCAAAGTAATAAAGTGAGAAAATTCACCTTCTATACTTCATCGATTTACGCTTAGATGAGCAATGTTACCTTTATGTCACTTAGAATAAATATTAGGTTCAAAACCTTTTAAGCCTTCGGGCCATCGTTAATCGGAAGCATGAAACCAAAGCTAGTAAGATTCCACGAGACCGTGCCCAATCATTTAAGTACCCATAAGACTACAGGTCGCCCTGAACCGAGGACTGTTGTCCGATAGTAAGATCGGGCAAATCGGGTGATAAATGATGAAAATTGCATATTTTTTAGTATATTTGCATATTAATTCTTGTGCGAGTCGCGGGAGATTACATGATTTTTGAAGTGAAATATACTCATTATGTGTTACTTATATGTACGAACGAGTTTGGATGATAAATGATCAAAAGATGACAATTCGACTCAAAAAAGAAGAAATTGAAGGATTGTGAGCTCGTCTATTTTTGTGTGTGGCACAAAAACGGACGCGAAAAAGGAGAAAAGTGAAGGCATAAAACTGCGTAGCAAAGCAAAGGCACAGATCGCTTGGCAGAATGGAAGAATTTCAAAAGCTGAATCCGAGTCAAAGTTCGCGCGTTGCGCGAAGTCAGGCGCGGATTCCAGCTTCTCCCATCCGAAAATAGATTGAAACTTTCTGCCCTTCATCAACCATAAGTGATATAAATACATCCTAAAACATAAATTTGAGAGGAGGATACACTACTTTAGGGTTAGACAACACCCAAGGAGGCAAGAATACGCTAGGAGCAAGGAGGAAGATTTAACCACGAGTTTTTCTCCTTCTTCTTTCTACTTTTCATTGTTGGTTATGAATTTTAGTGTTGTAGTTTTACATACTATTATGAGTAGCTAATTTATTATCTATAGTTTTTAAGGAACCTCTTGGAGGATGAATTCTTGTTGTGTTTTAATATAATTTAACCATTGAATTTATCTATTTGTTCAACTGCGTGCTTATTTCAGTCGATTGAATGACCATCGATTGATTGTGCCTATTAATTATGTGTTGCTTGAGAAAGGTTACATATTTAGGTGGTTTTTGAACAATGTCACTCCTAACGTATGTGAGAAATCAATACATCGGGTTTAAAGGTAGGGTTAGAAATAACAAAGCCTTGACGTGGTCATAGTGAGCGGTTAGATAAAGCCAACAAGCGTAGTTCTAGAGAATATGTCTAGTAAATTGTTGTAGTTGCCCGAGAGAGAATTAAGGCACCTAAAGTGCTCACGATCAGTAGAGAATACATAGGCAAAATTGTAGGGAACATAGCGGGAAGGATTCCAACAATTGAGGAAATCATAACTCTAGACCTCCTTAATTTAGTCTCCAAGCGTTAGTATCTTTAGTTATTAATTTACTGCTTTAGTTTACTAGTTAATTATTTAGATATAAGAATCTTAATATTTATAAATTAGGAATTGTTCGAGCTTGTCTTTTAGTAATACTGAACAATTATAGCGAATTCTTAGTTCTCTGTGGGATTCGATTCAGGACTTTTAGACCGGATTATATTTGCAACGACCACTTATCCTTTTTAGGACTAGAGATGGGCGTGATCAAATTTTGGCACTGTTTCTGGGGAACTAACGGTGTAGATGTAGGTGTACATATTGCCAGGTTGCAAGTCATGAACTTTTTTTTTGTATTTGATTTGATTTTGTTTTATTTGTTGATTGGAGAAACATGTCATCTTGGAATTATGAGAGTTTTGATGTTGGTAATTCTACTATTGATTTTCCTAATGCTTATTGTGGAGGAAACCACCCATGTAAAAACTATCAAAATATTCCCGAGAGCGAAATATGTGCACCAACTCAATCTTATCTGTTGAATGTGTGTGATATGTGTGGTGGTCAAGATGGTCACTTTCATGGTTGTGCTGATATTTCTTATCTTCCCCCAACCCCTTACTTTGATGGTTCTTCATTTTATTGCGAAGTTAATAGGAATAAAGAACCCAGGGATGATGACCTAAAAGAGATCAAGGATATGATAAAATGCCTTGTGGAACAAAATAATGAGAAACAACTGCACATACAAAGGGAAGATGCTACTATTCGCAACCTGGAGGCACAAGTGAGTCAACTAGTTGAAACATTTAATACTCAACAAGCCAATATTGTGGATAGTAGTGAAGAAGAGCATGTATTAGATACCAGAATTAAGGTTCTAATGGAGGAGGTCAGAGTAGAAAACCAACACTCTAACCAGCTAGAATTTGAGAATGATGATGTTGAAGAAGTAATACTAGAGTCAACCAAGAACATTGAATACATATTTAGTTGACTCTAGTGTGATTGGTGTTGAGGGTGTCGAAAATCTTGAAGTTCATGTATTTGAGCGTGTTGGACCTCATTCCAAACACTTCCCTTCGTTGTGTTCTGATGGTGAAATGAAATTGGATCCTTACGAGCATACAAAAAAGTCAACGAAAGAGGTAGATGAGCCTTTTTATTTTTAAGGTTTCAAGGTCGTCACGGCAAGGTGACACTCCCCGGTCGAGAGCCAAAAAGTGCAAGAGAATTTATTTCATTTTTTGCTCGCAAGAATTTGTACCGCCCCAAGAGCATAATCATAAACTTGAAGCAAAACTTGGGGTTCAATTCATAAGCTCGTGGTGGGGACAAAAATTGATTCGCGTCGTGCCGTGACGTTAAATCAAGCGCTTGTTGGGAGGCAACCCAGCTTTATTATTTTTTGTTTTTTGTTATTTTTATTTTTATATATTTTTAATTATTGTATTATTACTGTAGTGTTGTTTTTGATTTCTCTAGGAGCATGGGAAGAAAGGCTATTGGAAGAAGAAAAAAAGCAAGTGAGAGGGTGAGAACTAAGTGTAGGGTGACCGTACAAAGAATCAAGTATGAGAGAAGTCTGAGTACCCCATGAGCTGCTAATGCTTCGGCCTATGGCTTACCAGGGAGTTTATTTCACCCTTTTTGTATTTATGGGTGTGCATTGGGGACAATGCACAATTTTAAGTGTGGGGTGAAAAGACTGTTTGGGGGGATTCCTATGCTAGTTTAGTTGTGTTATTTTATATTTGTTGGGAAAAAATTAGGTAGAAATAATTCCTCTTGGTTTTTCTTATGACCATGGTTCTTTTCCAAGGGATGACTCTTTGAACCGGGTAATAGTTTTGTTTTCAAGTAGAATTTTCAAAAAGTTTTGAACTTTTCCCAACGATGGACTTCCTAGACCGTTTTCTTGAGGGTTTAAAGTCTAAAGAAAAATACAAAAAGATTTTTTTTCTTTTTTTCAACTGATAATGGAATGGGAAGAACTTGAATATCTATGCTTTTTGACATGTATGTTGGGGCTTAGAGCTGGAGCATTTGCACTGGGTACTTTCTTCTTTATTCTTGTGACTATATGCCTTGAGAGTATATGTGTTTATTTTGATTCTTGGGCTCGTCTATTGACTCCTGTTATTACTTCCTAGTGTTTGGATTATATGATGATTGTGATAGTTGCTTTAACTAGAGAGTGGGGTCTGAGCCGTCTTGAGTAAGTCATGTGCATTGTGTGAGGTGAGATTTTGGTTGTACTTTGTTCCATCCCTCGTTAGTCTAGAACTTGCCCTATGTGTGAGTTGAAGCGAAGTGATTAAGTCTTGTGAGTTTAGGAAATGATATAGGCATTTCTTTGATTGATCCTTCAGCCTACTTGCCTGCCAGTGATAAAATTATCCTTTGTTAGCCCATTTGAGCCTACAAACCTTTTCTTTAGTACCCATATTACAAGACGAATCCCTTTTGTTCTTAATTAAATCTTGTTGAACATTTACCTCCGAAAGTACTTAAGTCACTAGAAGTGAAGGAAAAGAGATTGGGTAGTTTTTGAGTGGAACCATAGAAAGGCCAAAGGGTGCATGTGTGAATTGAGAGAGCCACTAGCTAGAAATACCAATTTATGAAGGGTGTTGAAAAGATTTTGAAAAAAAGAAGAAAAGAAAATACAAAATAAAAAAAAATCCCTCCAATTCACTTTGATATGTGCTAGTGCTTATGTAAATGTACTTAAAGTCAATGAGCTACGTTATTTATGGTGTCATAGAAATATGTTGAGTGATCATGAAGAGGATGTGCTTAAAAGTTAAAGTGTATTGTATTAAAAGTGCTTAGGAGGGTTAGTCACTATTATCCATATCTATCCTACCCGTCCCTTAGACTACATTACAACCCATGAAGAGCTAATTGATCCTAGACTTTGCGAGCTTAAATTAGTAGAGACTTACATTACGGGAAAGCCTATGGTAGGAGCTTTGGGGGCACATGAGTTTCTTTGCGAGAGTGAGTGAATTCTTTCATTCCGTGAGTCCTTCAATTATACTTGAATTCATATTTGAGTGTGCGGACTGATTACTCTCTTTCTTTTGTTGGTGAGGGCACATTCTTTACAGTGGATTGGTAAGGAATTAGTATCTTTAGTTTGCACAAGAAGAGAGCCACAAAGAGGAATGTAGCGGAGTCAATTGTTTAGGCTAGGGTGTTAGAAGAGTCACACAAATATTTTAAATAGTCTCGGCATTGGTCAAAAAATAATGAGAGTATAAAAAGTCCTTATGTCGGGTTCTAAGCATTGATATAAACCATTGTCATTGGTGTGATGCTTGAGTATGTTTTGAAAGGTATATCTTGCCTATGCGGATAATTTTAAGTTGCTCGAGGACGAGCAACAATTTAAGTGTGGGATGGTGATAAATGATGAAAAGTGCATATTTTTAGTATATTTGCATATTAATTCTTGTGCGAGTCGTGGGAGATTACATGGTTTTTGAAGTGAAATATACTCATTATGTGTTTCTTATGTTTAGGAACGAGTTTGGATGGTAAATGATCAAAAGATGACAATTCGACACAAAAAGAAGAAATTGAAGGATTGAGAGCTCGTCTATTTTCGTGCGTGGCACGAAAATGGACGCGAAAAAGGAGAATAGTGAAGGCATAAAACAGCGAAGCGAAGCAAAGGCACGGATCGCTATGCAAAATGGAAGAATTTAAAAAGTTGAATCCGCGTCAAAGTTCGCGCGTTGCGCGAAGTCAGACGCGTATTCCAGCTTCTCCCATCTGAAAACGGATTGAAAATTTTCGCCCCTCATCAACCATAAGTGATATAAATACATCCTAAAACATAAATTTGAGAGGAGGAGGCACTACTTTAGGGTTATACAACACCCAAGGAGGCAAGAATACGCTAGGAGCAAGGAAGAAGATTTAACCACGAGGTTTTCCCCTTCTTCTTCCTACTTTTCATTGTTGGTTTTGACTTTTAGTATTGTAGTTTTACATACTATTATGAGTAGCTAATTTTTTTTTGGTAATTAAAAAATTTCATTTACTAGGGAAATATTTACAAGTAATTCAAAAACCCTTACCTACATTTCCTACTCTTTCTCTACTTTTCCCCCTTAACCACCTTTCTATTTGCTATGACTATTCTGTCTATTACATTGAGTACCAATCTAATCTATTTAACGCTTTCTCTACATGCTTGTTGCTTCGACAATGTATTTTCTGTATAATCAGCTTGCCAATTATCTCCCATCTTCTGACTTTAGCTTGGAAAATTCTGATGTTTCTCTCTTGCCACACATAATAAACACTTGCTGCTAATGTCATTTTGTATAATTTTGTTACTGCAGTTTTCCTCTTTGTCCATTGTTCAACCCGTGTTAGCTCCTCAACCCATCCATATACTGGTCTTCTTATCCCTTGCCATGCTAGCAGATTACCCCACAATGCAGTTGCATATGAACACTCAAAGAATAGGTGCTGAATGGTTTCACTTGCTTGTTTGAACAGTACACACTCTTGATCAACTTGTAGTCCCCATTTTTGCAGTCTGTCTTTCGTGTATAACTTGCCATGTGCTGTCATTGTTAATACAAATGTCCATCTAGGGCAGCCTGTATTATTGCAAACAATTCTTCTCCAGCTCACTTTATTGAATCTTCCTCGCAGATTATGATATATGTGCTTGACAAAGCATTTGTTCATCATTATGATATCTTCATAGTTAAAACCTGCTTCCTCAAAGGTCTTCTTTGCTTTCATAATCTTGCTCATCATCTATGATGTTTGCTTCAATTGGACTTCCCATGTGTTCCTATCTTTGATGTAGTAACTATACATCCATTGTATCCAAAGCTTCTTCTTTTCTTTGCATAGGTTCCAATATTGTTTACATATAGCTGCTTTATTCCAAAGTGTTATGCTCATAATATTAAAAAACCCTGCTGATTTGGGCAGACATACTTTCTCCCATGCCAGTAAATCTTTCTTAGAAATATTACCCTCCCCTGTCCATAAAGAACTTATGCAAATAGCTTCAATTAGTTTAGTAATTCTCTTTGGGGGCACAAAGATTTGTGCCCAGTAAGTTTGGATAGAGAACAATACACTTTAGATCAATTGGATCCTTCCAGCATAGGATAGGAATTTAGTTTTCCATGAGGTTATTCTGCCTACCATTTTATCAATTAAAGGCTGACATTGGACTACTGATATTCTCTTAGAACTTAAGGGAGCACCCAGGTATCTAACTGGTAGTTCACCTTTCTAGATTCCTAGAAATTCTAGGATAACTTCCTGTGCATCTTGTGAAACTCCTCCAAAAAATATTGAGCTTTTATTCTTGTTAATCACCAATCACGAAGATTTTGAGAATTTCATGAAGCAGTTGTAAAGTAGCTTAATTGATCCCATGTCACCCCTGCAAAAAAGTAAAAGGTCATCTGCAAATCCAAGCTGCAAAATTTGCAACTTTGCACACTTGGGATGATAATTGAAGTCTGGAATCTGATTCAAAGTTTTTAGACTTCTTGTCAAATACTCCACTGCCAGCACAAATAGAAATGGAGATAGTGGATCCCCTTGCCTCAACCCCTTCCTAGCTTCAAATGGTTGTGACAATGAACCATTAATCAAGATTGTATATGTAACACTTTGCATACATGTCATGATCCATCTCACAAATTATTCTGGAAAAGCCAATGCATTCAGCACATGTTCCATGAAAGCCCATTCAATTGAGTCATATGCTTTTTGCATATCCAGCTTTATCATACACCTTGGTGACACCCCTTTTCTTCCATATCCTTTTACAAGTTCATGGCTAAGAATAATGTTGTCTGTGATCACTCTTCCAGGAACGAAGGCAGACTGTGTTTTGTCAATCAATGCATCCATGACTCTTTGTAACCTCTTAGTTAATACCTTAGAGATCACTTTGTACAATATAGTGCAACATGAGATTGGTCTGTACTCTTTAATACTGGTAGGATTTCTGACTTCAGGGATCAAAGTAATTGTTGTGCAATTGATAGGTCTATACATTTGAGCTATTTCAAAGAACTCCAAAACAACCTGTGTCACATCTTCCCCTATGACTTGCCATGATTTCTTGAAAAATACTGCATTAAATCCATCATAGCCAGGTTCTTTTCAGTCACTAATATCCTTCAATGCTAACCATACTTCTTCCTTAGTCACTGGTTTGATAAGCTGCAACTGATGTTCCCTGCTTAGTACTGCTCCCAGCTTCATAACATTTGGATTAATAGTTGGGATACTTGCTGCTCTTGAACCCAACAGTTTCTTATAATATCCCAATATTTCTGCCTTTATGTCATCTTCCAGCATTAATTGTATTCCCATGTCATTTGTTAAAGCCTGAATGTCATTCAAGTTATTCCTGTTCTTCATTTGTGCAAAGAAATAAGAAGAGTTGGAGTCTCCTAGTTTCAGCCATTGAACTCTGGATCTTTGCTTGTAAATACTCTCTTCAATCATTACCCATTTCTCTAATTCACACTTCAAGGCTTTCTCCTTCTCAATTAATTCTATCTTCTGTTATCTATAACTCATTTCCTCTTGTACTAGCTGCAGTTCCTTCCTGGTTTCTTTAATTCTTTCATCAACCCCTCTATAATGTTGTATGTTTATCCCTTTTATAACCTCCTTTACCCTTTTGAGCTTGTTCTAGACTTCCTGCATCATTCCTTTTGTTTCACTTGCACTCCATACTTGTTCAACTTGCTGTATAAACTAAGGATGGTCAGCTATGCAATTAAAGAATATAAATGGCATATTCCTCTTCCTCTACATCTGTGTGATCATTAATGTAAGTGGAGAATGATCAGATACATATAGATCTAGCACCTGTATTTTCAAACTTGGCATTGTCAGCATCCAGTTGGCATTTGCCAGTCCCCTGTCTATTCTGCTATAAGTATGATTATTAGTCCAGTTATAGTCCCTTCCCACAATTTGTAACTCATTCATCCCAATATCATTCATGAACTCCTTGAAATCTTTTGTCTCCATATCTTGTATCATAGAACCATTTTGTCTATTTTGGTCATTTAACACAACATTGTAGTCACCCATTGCTAACCAAGGACCTTGTTGTATACTGTGAATCTGTCTTAACTTTCTCCATAAGCTCAACCTATCTTTAATGGTATGCAACCCATATATTGCTGTGAATCCTATTGTAATTCACTTTGAGACTATTCTGATTTGACCATGTATCAACTATTCATCTATTTCTGTTGGCTCAAACACATAGATTCTAGGATCCCAAATCACCCAAATTCTACTTTTGTTCATGGTACTAAAGTTAGATATCCATTGCCATCCAGGTGCAATCTTCTTCATTACATCACTAGTTTTATGTTCTTTTATTCTGTGCTCAACTAAAACTATTACTGCTTTGTTATTTACTTTTATAAACTACCTTACCTCTTTTTGCTTATAAGTTTTATTCAACCCCCTATTATTCCATGTTATCACACTCATACTGGTATGAAATGAGTATCTTGATACAATTCCTGCACCCCTAAGCTCCTCATCTGCATATTGCTTGTACCTGGATCACTATTTGCTTGGTCATTTCTCAGAGGTTGAAATCCATTGTTGCCAACTAGATCCTGCTCCTCATTTTGTTTAGCTTTGGCTGCCCTTGCTGCTGACTTACCAAGCACTGTTATCCACCTCTCTTCTTTACCTTGTTTATCATTTTCCTTTGACTTTACCCCTTGTTCTGAAAGCTGGATTGCATCATTCTTCTTTCTTTGTTCAATCTCCTGCTTATTGTCACTTGAACCATATCTATCTGTTCTGAGCCAAACTTGCTTGCCTGTATTCACCTTCTTCTTATATATCATTTTTTGTGGTTGTGGAGCTTTGATCTCAGTACAATCATGGCCTATTTTCAAACATTTTGTACAGTATGTTGGCTCCCAATCATAAGTAATTTCCTGCTATATTGTTCTTCCCTTTGGATCCTGAAGTTTCACAATTCTAGGTAAAGGCTTGGCGATATCCATTTCAATTAGCATTCTTGCACAAGAAATTCTAATTGATCCAGTAGTGCATTCATCAGCATAGACAGGATTTCCCAAAGCACCACCTATCTTGCTTAGGGCTTTCATACTCCAACAATTGAGAGGCAAGTTAGGAAATCTGATCCACAAGGGAATGGTCTTCAGTACTTCATCATGCACATTGAAATCTGTTGACCATGCTTTCATAATTATGGGATGATTGTTCACCGTATGAGGTCCAGAGTATATCACTTGATCTCTTTCCACCAAATTACTAAATCTTATCACAAAATAATCATCATTATGATAGTATATATGCGGTTTCACTGAGAATTTACCTACTGAGATCAGGAATCTTTCCATTGCTCCAATAGTAGGTGAATCCCCTATCACATAAAGGACAATCGAAGAGCGCCACTTATCAGTTTCCTGTTCAACATCCTCAAGATCTAGTTTCACTATATTCTCACCATTTTGAATTACCGGTGCAATAAATTTTAGATTCATACCTTTCATAGCTAACTTGTTCCCTACTACCACATTCGCCGATGTCTGATTCTTGTTTTCTTTCCCTAACTTAACAATTTTACTGTTCTCAACAGTACCAGAATTGCATGGTACTTTTCCATTGCTGCTTGGAGTCTTCATTTGTGTTTGAGCTTTCCCACTTCCAAATCCACCTCCTATAGCTTGTGCAGCTATAGGTCTGACAGCTACAACCTTCATTTTGCCATTTTTGAAAGCTAGATCTGCTTCCTCCTTGTTCTGTTCACTCTGAATGCTCCTCAGAGTAACAACTTCATTTGGTTCTTCAATTCTCACCCCCTTTGGTGATACAAACAGTTCTAAGACAACATTTCGTGCTTCCGTTGATCTCTGATCTGTAATTGGAACCTTCATAAGGTTCTTCTTAGGTCTGCCTCTCCCTCTCATGGCTTCCAAGCGCACGTTAGCTTGGCCACGTTAACGTGCGCCGAGAGAAAATGTTAGAGAGAGAAAATCTTATGAGTAGCTAGTTTATTATCTAGAGTTTTTAAGGAACCTCTTGGAGGATGAATTATTGTTATGTTTTAATATAATTTAACCTTTGAATTTATCCATTTGTTCAACTACATGCTTATTCCAGTCGATTGAATGGCCATCGACCTGATTGTGCCTATTAATTATGTGTTGCTTGAGAAAGGTTACATATTTAGGTGGTTGTTGAACAATGTCATTCCTAACGTATGTGAGAAATCAATACATCGGGTTTAAAGGTAGGTTTAGAAATAACAAAGCCTTGACGTGGTCATAGTAAGCGGTTAGATAAAGCCAACAAGCGTAGTTCGAGAGAATATGTCTAGTAAATTGTTGTAGTTTCCCGAGAGAGAATAAAGGAACCTAAAGTGATCAAGATCAGTAGAGAATACATAGGCAAAATTGTAGGGAACATAGCGGGAAGGATTCCGACAATTGAGGAAATCATAACTCTAGACCTCCTTAATTTAGTCTCCAAGCGTTAGTATCTTTAGTTATTAATTTACTGCTTTAGTTTACTAGTTAATTATTTAGATATAAGAATCTTAATATTTATAAATTAGGAATTGTTCGAGCTTGTCTTTTAGTAATACTGAACAATTATAGAGAATTCTTAGTTCTCTGTGGGATTCGATTCCGGACTTTTAGACCGGATTATATTTGCAACGACCACTTATCCTTTTTAGGACTAGAGATGGGCGTGATAAAGTTTTGGAACTGTTTCTGGGGAACTAACGGTGTAGATGTAGGTGTACATATTGCCAGGTTGCAAGTCATGAACTTTTTTTTTGTATTTGATTTGATTTTGTTTTATTTGTTGATTGGAGAAACATGTCATCTTGGAATTATGAGAGTTTTGATGTTGGTAATTCTACTATTGATTTTCCTATGCTTATTGTGGAGGAAACCACCCATGTAAAAACTATCAAAATATTCCCGAGAGCGAAATATGTGCACACTCAATCTTATCTGTTGAATGTGTGTGATATGTGTGGTGGTCAAGATGGTCACTTTCATGGTTGTGCTGATATTTCTTATCTTCCCCCAACCCCTTACTTTGATGGTTCTTCATTTTATTGCGAAGTTAATAGGAATAAAGAACCCAGGGATGATGACCTAAAAGAGATCAAGGATATGATAAAATGCCTTGTGGAACAAAATAATGAGAAACAACTGCACATACAAAGGAAAGATGCTACTATTCGCAACCTGGAGGCACAAGTGAGTCAACTAGTTGAAACATTTAATACTCAACAAGCCAATATTGTGGATAGTAGTGAAGAAGAGCATGAATTAGATACCAGAATTAAGGTTCTAATGGAGGAGGTCAGAGTAGAAAACCAACACTCTAACCAGCTAGAATTTGAGAATGATGATGTTGAAGAAGTAATACTAGAGTCAACCAAGAACATTGAATACATATTTAGTTGACTCTAGTGTGAATGGTGTTGAGGGATTCGAAAATCTTGAAGTTCATGTATTTGAGCGTGTTGGACCTCATTCCAAACACTCCCTACATTGTGTTCTGATGGTGAAATGAAATTGGATCCTTACGAGCATACAAAAGAGTCAACGAAAGAGGTAGATGAGCCTTATATTTTTAAGGTTTCAAGGTCGTCTCGGCACGGTGACACTCCCCGGTCGAGAGCCAAAAAGTGCATGAGAATTTATTTCATTTTTTGCTCGCAAGAATTTGTACCTCCCCAAGAGCATAATCATAAACTTGAAGCAAAACTTGGGGTCAATTCATAAGCTCGTGGTGGGGACAAAAACTGATTCGCGTCGTGCCGTGACGTTAAATCAAGCGCTTGTTGGAAGGCAACCCAACTTTATTATTTTCTGTTATTTTTATTTTTATATATTTTTAATTATTGTATTATTACTGTAGTGTTGTTTTTGATTTCTCTAGGAGCATGGGAAGAAAGGCTATTGGAAGAAAAAAAAACAAGTGAGAGGGTGAGAACTAAGTGTAGGGTGCCCGTACAAAGAATCAAGTATGAGAGAAGTCTGAGTACCCCATGAGCTGCTAATGCTTCGGCCTATGGCTTATCAGGGAGTTTATTTTACCCTTTTTGTATTTATGGGTGTGCTTTGGGGACAATGCACAATTTTAAGTGTGGGGTGAAAAGACTGTTTGGGTGGATTCCTATGCTAGTTTAGTTGTGTTATTTTATATTTGTTGGAAAAAAATTTAGGTAGAAATAATTCCTCTTGGTTTTTCTTATGACCACGGTTCTTTTCCAAGGGATGACTCTTTGAACCGGGTAATAGTTTTGTTTTCAAGTAGAAGTTTCAAAAAGTTTTGAACTTTTCCCAACGATGGACTTCCTAGACCGTTTTCTTGAGGGTTTAAAGTCTAAAGAAAAATACAAAGAGATTTTTTTTCTTTATTTCAACTGATAATGGAATGGGAAGAACTTGAATATCTATGCTTTTTGACATGTATGTTGGGGCTTAGAGCTGGAGCATTTGCACTGAGTACTTTCTTCTTTATTCTTGTGACTATATGCCTTGAGAGTATATGTGTTTATTTTGATTCTTGGGCTCGTCTATTGACTCCTGTTGTTACTTCCTAGTGTTTGGATTATATGATGATTGTGATAGTTGCTTTAACTAGAGAGTGGGGTCTGAGCCGTCCTGAGTAAGTCATGTGCTTTAGATAAAGCCAACTAGCGTAGTTCGAGAGAATATGCCTAGTAAATTGTTATAATTTCCCGAGAGAGAATTACGGCACCTAAAGTTCTCATGATTAGTAGAGAATACATATGGGAATTTTTAGGGAACATAGCGGGAAGAATTCCGACAATTGGGTAAATCATAATTCTAGACCTCCTTAATTTAGTCTCCAAGCCTTAGCATCTTTAGTTGTTAATTTACTACTTTAGTTTGCTAGTTAATTGGTTAGGTATAAGAATCTTAATATTTATAACTTAGGAATTGTTAGAGCTTGTCTTCTTAGTGATACTGAAAATTTATAGCGAAACCTTAGTTCTCTGTGGGATTCGACTCCGGACTTTTAGACCGGATTATATTTGCAGCGACCGCTTATCCTTTTTAGGACGATAGTTGGGCGTGATCATCGGGCTACAAAACCCCGAGGGCACCAAGCCTGCAAGGCAGAGCTTAAATACGAAAGGCCATGGCCAACTTAAGATACGAAGCCAACGAGGCTTTGATCTTGATGTATAAACGACTCAGAGACGTCTGAGTTCGTATATAAAAAGGAAGGTTCTTACACATTTTTATTCTATAAATACTATGTTCGATCTGATCAAATCAATCGGTCTCGAATCACGACTAAAGAAAAGGTCACATTTGGTAAATATTAACTGTGTCCGGATAAATTATTCGAATAGTTTTATTAAGACTTCGTCTCTTTTTTATTAGACCCTAGGAAATCAAAATACCTCGGAGCTTTTGTTTTTCCAGGACCTTATTCGGGCTTCGGAAGTTGAATAATTTGAGCAATATCAAAATTTATGCTAAGGCATTGATGATGAATGAAGTCCGAGACGCATGTTATATATCCTAAGTCCTAATCATAAGCAAATGCAGATAAGTTAAAGGACACTTCCCTAAAGTGATTTAGCTCGATCACTGAGGAACTCTCGAAAATGGCCCTCGTTGAATAGACAAGCTACTTCCTCCCTCAATTGCCTGCAATCCTCGGTCCTATGACCATGTGTGCCATGTTACTTGAACATTAAATTTGGGTTCCTTTGAGAAGGGTCCGTTTTTATGGGCCTGGTCCACCTAGTGTCTTTGATCCTTCCAATAGCCGATACAATGCTTGATGCATCGACGCTAAAATTGTATTCTGATAGCCTAGGTGCCTCAGTGGGATCTACATACTTGTCAAAACCAGTTTTACTCATAAGTCTCCGAGAACTTTGTCCTCGATCACTTCTTCGTTCATTATGAGTGGAGTTGCATCCTGGACCGTTGTTTCTTCAATTTTCGGCATATGGTTGGTATCGATCTTTGTTCGACCTTGGCTCCCTATCGGCGTCCCTCTAATTTTTTCCTGTCGGCCTGTTTGGATGCACCGAATCCGAAGGAGCTCCTAATTGGTCATCCTCATCCCTGATTTTCGATTGATACCGATTACGTACATCTGCCCAAGTTACAGCTGGATACTAGATCAAATTTTGTTTCAAATGACGTGACGCTATCGAACTCCGTTCATTCAACCCTTGGGTGAAAGCTTGAACGGCCCAATCATCTGTGACATGTGGAAACTCCATGCGCTCCATTTAAATTGGGACACAAACTCCCTTAGCATCTCATTATCCCGTTGTCTTACCTTGAAGAGGTCCGATTTACTTGTTGCGACCTTTATGGCCCCTACGTGCGCTTTTACGAAAGAATCTGTCAACATGGCGAATGAATCGATAGAATTTGGTGGCAGGTTAGGATACCAAATCATTGCTCCCTTCGACAGGGTCTCTCCGAACTTTTTCAACAGCACATACTCGATCTCGTCGTCCTCCAAGTCATTACCCTTAATGGCGCATGTGTAAGAGGTAACGTGCTCATTGGGGTCAGTGGTCCTGTTATATTTGGGTATGTCAGGCATACGAAACTTCGATGGAATGGGCTTTGGAGCCACACTCAGAGGGAAGGGTTTTTGCACAAACTTCTTCGAATCCGTTCCTTTCAAGATTGGTGGTGCCCCTGATATCTGGTCAAATCGAGAGTTGTAAGTATCCACCTTTTTATCATTGGCTTCAATCTTCTTCTCTCCTAATTCAATTCTCTTGGTGAGCTCGTCGAGCATTTTCATTACAGCAGGATCGTTCCCCGATGTGTTATCGCTCGATCTTTCTGGTACTGGCTCGGTACGACGAGTAATCTCCGGCTCGACCCTATTTGGAGATCTGTGCTGATTTTGTAACTGAGCAATGGTGGTTTGTTGATCCAGAAGCATTTCGAATATCAGTCTCCAAGTGATATTCGAAATGCTTCTGGATCAACAAACCACCATTGCTCAGTTACAAAGTCCGAGGCCATTGTCACCGTGTGTGGATGCGTTTTGTGAGTTTGACATGTTTCAACCTTAAAGCAAAAATTCTTGACAAGAACAAGCGTAAAATAATGTGTTTTACCAGAATTAGTACTGAACAATCACTATTATCCTTAGCCCCACAGTGGGCGCCAAACAGTTTACCCTAAAATTCGAGTAAGAATTAAACTTATATTGTGGTTTTAAAGATACATGATCTAATTCAGTACCGATTGATAACCAATGAACTAGATGAATAAACTGAATAATAAAAT
The DNA here is from genome assembly GCA_005239495.1 of Nicotiana undulata. Lineage (NCBI taxonomy): Eukaryota > Viridiplantae > Streptophyta > Magnoliopsida > Solanales > Solanaceae > Nicotiana > Nicotiana undulata. The sequence continues at coordinate 194,287 of ML285194.1, forward strand.
AAATCAAACCAGTGTATCAACAATGCGTTGGACTCGTTTCGAGATGGTCCCGAGGTTCGATAATAAGAACAGTGAAGAACAATAGTGAACAATAATGAACAATAAGAGAAATAGAGCATCGTACATATTTTTTTATCAGTTAATGATGTTTTTCCTACAAATGAATGGGGTCCCTCTTTATATAGTAGAGGGATCCTAAATAAGGTACAATTCTAATAACGGAAATAAATCCCATGATTGGCGTCAATAACTGCCTGATTCAATCTGCCCCGTGATTTCCGCCGTGATCTCCGACCAGTCGCTAATATCTCGCCATTCCGTTATTATGCCTCACTCGAGGTCGGTCATGCTCAATCTCGATCTTCAACGAGCACTTCGATCTCCTCGCTCCATATGTTTTCTTCGAGTTCAAGCCCGGTCCAATATGAGCTTACCTTCGAGGCAGTGTCTGAACAAGACATAAGGTAGACAAGCTCGATTTTGACCGTATACAGTGTCTAACATGACATTATACTTCAAATCATATACCAAGGAGAACAACATAAGGTACTTATGAAACATAAATATGAAAAATGATCATCACCATCTCTATTACTAAAAGTAGAGCCATATTTGGAAAGGAATGTTTGGTTACGTTTCTGTTCCTGTCAACTTAGATCACGCCAAAAGAAGAGAGTTACCCTTAACATACCATATATTGAACCACGACGTATCAATTCGGAATCAGACTCCTTCACGCCTAAGTCTACAACCAATAATAAGGGTACTAAAGTCAATTACGAGTAGTTCAACTATCTTCTATCGAGAGGCAATCTCATTTTTAATAAATTCTGACAGCATCTCCCCTGTTTTCCTTACTTTCCCAAGTCCATAGAAAAAACAAGAACACATACAACCTTCAAATATATACTTCCAGCACCATAACACACCCAAACAGCCCAACAACACAACACAACAATACTCAATATCAAGTTTACAACTTCTAGTTGACATCTTGCATGTTTTCAACACATCTTGCATGTTTTCAACCATCCAGCATATGAAGAACCTATAATAACTCTTATACATGAATAAAATAATATTATTACCTTAAATCTCAAAAACCAACTGCAAATTAACTTAGAACAACTTCAAACAATCCAGCAACTCAAAACTACATCATATACGCTTTCCGACCTTTATTTCACAAGTTCTCAACCAAACAATTTAGCTACAACTTGTATGAACTCAAATATATGTAGGAGAAGTATAATATTAACTTAATCCATAAAAAAAAGCCTTGTATTTTTCTGCTTCAACTTGAAATAACAACCAACACAAGCACAACACGATATAACTACGTTCTACTAGCACCACGGGATTCGCGACACTTGATTTATATTGTTTACCTTTGGTTTTGACCTTGGATCATGTAGGAACCCTTTAGAGACTATTTTGGGGCGTTTAGAATTTGTTGGTGTCAAAAATAAAATGAGAATTGGAAGCCACTGATTTATACATCAAAAGAAGTTTCCCACCGCTTATGTGTATGCCAAAAGGGGCAACTTGTGTAGTTTCTCAAAAATACGAATATCTCTCTGCTCTGACGTTGTATCGACGAGCGGTTTAATGATTTGAAAACTAGACTTGTAAACCTTAAATGTAATGGGTGGATCACCCAAATTTCAGTAAAACTATCAATGTAACTTGCGATAACTTTTGCCAACTTTTGTTTTACAACTTGCTTGACTTTAAAACTTAACATACGACTATTATATGGTTAAAGTACCTCATAATATGACCTTCTTATCATACTAAGTACTCCTAGTCTTACCCTAAAAGTACCAGTTATTAGATCTTTGATTCGTTTGACCCCGTAACCTTATGGTACATAATACTTGTTTAAAGCCTACCTTAACCTTATAGAGGTATCCTCACCTTTTCGAGCTTATGTTAGTTTACTCACGATGCAATCAACATAAATATGCGAGTTGTAATAGGTAGCATAGGTGACCACCTGTCCAAACGTCACATAAAAACTTATCATGTCATAACATACCAATATTACCATAACTGCATGACCTAAACCATCGTGCCATAAAAATATCAATTGCACGGACAACTCACTTGCCATAATCCTCTCAACTCACGTGTCATAATCTCAGTCCATATAAGAGAACCATATGCCGAGATATTTGAATAAGAGATAGGTAGGTATCCTGCACATAGATAGAGAAATAACCATGCGGAGACGGACACATGTGTACAAAAGATGATCTCTATGCATGATATATCCATGTGTGCAACGTATAACTACAACTCAATCATGTAATCAATCATATAAATAGTCATCATGTCCAAATAAAACATCAAAAGCTTAGACTTAATCTCTAACATGAATAAGAAAGCTCAAATAGTCATAAAAACAATTTAAAGCATATCACAAGTAGAGCATTTATCAAATTTAAGGTATAATTAAGTTTAAATCTATCCTAAGCATGGTATAACCTTAGTGCCCGCTGTCTCGCCCCCTTTTTCTCGCGAAATCGAGTTTCGACATTTTTGGGACAACTCCATTTTTTGGGATGGGTAAGGAATTGGAAGAGTCGCCACCTAACGGATTAAGGTGCGTTAGGGAACCTAGAGCATTTAACTCATAGAACCAGTTTACATCACCAGAGATCGGGTAAGGGCTCAAATTACCTTGAGGGGAAGGTTGTTGAACCAAGTCACTGCATGGTTTTGAAGATTGACAAATGCCTACCCAGTTGAACCAGGTCCATCAGGGCAAACATTATCAAACAGACCCATTGGCACAAGAAGCGTACATGCACAGGAGATAAACATGATCTGTGAATTATCTATGAACTAAGAGGTTGTCTCCTAAAGTGAAAAGGTTGCAAAGTGATAAGAAGAAAGAGTTCGAATTCAACAAGTAAAGAAACAATCGAGGAAGTTGAGATGAACACAAACTCTTCCACCAAGGAAGAGTTGCACTAGAACTAAACAACAACATCTCAACTACAGATTCTATAAATTTTTGAAGCACTCCTGCTGAAGAATTGATCGCACAAAGGCAAAAGTGAAACAAGAGCTGAAAGCAAAATTACCAAAACAATTTTGCAAGCAAATTCCTTGTGCGACACAAAAGCTACTTGAACCAGCTAGAAGAACCAGTTCCATCTGTTATCTTTTGAGTCTAGTTGGTTTGTAGTAGGTGATTAAATTTTGTATCTTTCAGCATTATTAGAAGCAATTGTAATAGGTACACATTGATCAAGTTAGAGTTAACTTGAAGTTTGTCGCAATTAGCTAGAGGTTAGTTTGCTACAAAGGGATTAGAGTTAGTCCTTAGGTTTACAAAAGAGTTTATTTTGTAAATGCTGTTTGGATCAGAGTTGTAGTGAAGAGTTTGGGAAAATCCTACCGAGTAGTAGATCGTGCTTTTTCACTTTTTGAGCCGGGTGTTTTCCACGTAAAAATCTCTGTGTTCTTTACTTTTCTGCATTTATTATTCCGCAACAGTACGAGTTGGAACACATAGAAGAACCAGGTTCTTCTATAGAGACTGCACTAAAAAATTGGACACCACACAAATCACCCCCCCTCTTGTGTGGTATTGACGTATAAAACATCAATTGGTATCAGAGCAGGTTATCCTTGAAAAGGCTAACACCTTGGAAAATATCAAAATGAGTGACCACCTGGAAACTGAGAGGGTCAATCAACTGCAAGGCCACCACTCTTTAATGGCCAGTATTACTCTTGGTGGAAGAACAGGATGAAGGACCACTTGATTGGAGAAGACTATGAGCTTTAGGACATATTCCGATGGTCCTCTAGTGTCACGACCCGAAATCCCACCTTCGGGCCATGACTGCGTCTAACGTTGAGCCCGCTAGACAAGCCAACGTTTGAACTAGATAAAATTCATTAACAACTAACACATATAAGATAACTAAAGCATCGATGATCAATAATATGAAGGTTAACAAATAGCCAAAAATAACATAGCAATTTCGAAGTAAAACCCATATACAAATCCCAGAATTGGTGTCACATACTCACGAACTGTCTAAGAGATTACTAAAAACAAAGGTCTGAAAATAAGTACATAGGACTGTCTTTGAAATATAAAGTAAGACAGAGCTGAAAGTGAAGAGTAGAAGGTGACGCCAAGGCCCACGAACGTCTGCGGGTCTACCTCGATGTCTCCTGTATGAACTGATGAGATG
>MDKH01201305.1:0-12869 GCA_005239495.1 Nicotiana undulata
GGGAAGAGTCATTCACGGGAACGGAGTCCCAACACATGAAACGACCGGCTGGGTCGTTACAACAACTAATCACTCCTGCAAGTCCCAAAAGCACAACCAAATGTAGGGAAAGCAATTATTAGGGAATCGGGGTGCTAACTCTCAAAACGACCGACCGGGACGTTACATTTCACTTCGATTAATCTATCACCTTTACTTGCTATTGTTACTTCTTATTTTTCTTTTTCTTTTTTGGGGGTCTTTGGGAAACAATCTCTATACCTTCGTAAGGTAGGGGTAAGGTATGCGTACACTCCATTCTTCTTAAACTCCATTATACAGTATTACATTGGGTTTGTTATTGTTGATGGTTCCTTGACAACTTTTTCATAGATAGCTGACAGTTTTACTTGTAGTCGGTATCTTTCAATGTTAATTTTGCTACTTTTTGTACCGTTTACCAATTTAAAAAAGAAAACATTACATTACATATGTAAAGTTATTTCAAGAAGGCCGTATCATTAAATTTATCACATGAAAATCATATTTCTCATAGAATTGAGAACCACAAAATGCACATCCACGATTTGTGACATGAAATTCTTGTGCGACAGTTTCTTTTACCAACAGATGTCATTCCTCTTTCCTTCTGTTACTTAAATAACGCACGTTTTTCTATCTCTTTTCTACTAAACAAATCTTGTGGCTCAAAATGTTTATTAAGTTATCACCCTCAGAATAATAAATCATCGAGCTTTAGGGGTACCCATAAAAAAAAACTTAAAAGGCGACAGATAATTTATAGATACATCAAAGCCTTCCTTTAGACACAAAGAATTAATATTCTGCTAATTGGGGACACATTGATTTCTTGCACTCTTTCTTTGTACGTGATGAATATTAGACCAACAAGCTTTGAGGTAGATTGACAACTATTTATTCATCCTTAACTAGAGATTCATAGATGGGTTCAACCTTTTTTTAGCAAACAGGAAATATATATAATAACGTTACGTAGAGTTTGTTACATCATAGCCTACTTTGATGCCACTTAGGGCACACTAATTTCCTAAGTTTGCTAAACTATTGCAAGTATCCATAGATAAGTACTTAACAAAAGCAAAGTGATTGTCTTCATCCGTTACATAATTTTCAACAACATGGGGAAGGGATATAAAAACTTATTTTTTCTTCCTTCCTGGAAATCTTCCCAATTTGGCCATGATGTGAGCCACCCTATTTCCTTCTCTAAAGATATGTTGGAGGAGGGTCACCTTCCCTTGGTGCATTAACGACCTGCAAACATTGACGGGTATATATCCGCTTTTGTAAAAAAACTTGAAATAACCGGAATAAGAAGTGTTCTCGCCCCTTCACTTATTAAGTGAAAAATGATCGTCGGCATTTTATAAGTAACTGGACAAGAAAACATTTCTTCAGTCGACTTATTTACTAAAAAAGGATTGGATAATGAACTTTTTTAAAACGTGTCAAATATGGATAAGAACCATTTAGAAAATGAATAACCAATGGATAACCAGTGGGTTTAACTTTGATGTTTGTAAAGCCTCAAATTGGGGGTTTCTCGAGTTTGGGAGACTAAAAATTCTCCTAAAAGTGATCATACTCAAGAAGTCATGGATAATATGGATATCTATATTATCCTCCAGTTAATTCATTTTTTATCCATTTTAAATATGGGGCGGATCGGATAATTTATCTATTTTTGCATTAGTCATTTTTGACCCGCCCATTTGCCACCCTTAAGCTGTATCGATTTACTTTTCCTATAGTCGTCCCGTAATGCCTCTTCAGATTTAACCCCAAACATGAAGACAAGAAGAAGTAAACTAATACCACTTCATCTATGAATACGGTCGAAATCAGGGAGCTCAATTTTGAAGTCCAAATTATTACCACGAGCTCGAGTTCGAATGAATCGAAGTCGGGGTCAAGTCTAGCTATAAAGTGCATACTTTGGGGATCAAATCGAGGACTGAGCATGATCTACCGCGAGATAGCACCGTTATGAATCTGTACCAGAATGAGCAGGAATTTTTCAATGGCACAAGATCAAGGCGTAAATTCCTAAATAGATTTGTACGAACTGGTACAAATTCGTACTAGGTTGTTACACAAATGTCCCAGTAAGATTCTTTACTATAAATAGAAATGTACCATATTTAGGGTTTCCCCTGCTATATAAAGGGGACCCAATCATTTGTAAACATCATCTAATCATTGGCAAAAGAATATACTCTCACTTTTCACTCATTATTCATCAGAACTGTCCTTTAAACTTTATTCTTGCTTTATTCTTCTTGATTCACCTTAAGGTCCCCGAGCTTGAGGTCACTACTGCTTAAGTAACACTGGTTTGGTTCATTATTTCCTTTTATTTATACATTATACTTCTTGTTTATTAATTAGTATTGAACTAGGTCACGTATCTTTAAAACCACAAATCAAATTTAATTGTTACTCGCATTTTCGAGGTAAAAAGTTTGGTGCCCACCAAGGGGCTAAAGATAATAGTGATTATTTCAGTGCTAATTTTCTGATAACACACAATATTCTTCACACCTTTTTTGTCAAAGATTCTTTGTTTTCAGGCTAAAACATGTCGAACTCAGCAAATACACCAGTGCATGGTAATCACGATCACGGATTCCACGGGGAAAATAATAAAGTAACATCTTCAAGGGTTGGTGTACCACCTCTTAACCCTGGGGTAGCGCCAGTTCCTAACCCAGTCGATGTTGGATCACACATTTCTCTAAACGTCGACTTAGGCACCGACGTCAGAGGAAGCGTGTGCGGAAAGGTCCAACCTGGTGGCCAAAGAACACCGGGTCGAGGAGATGAGGAAGTGAGCCTCCGAGTAATCTTTGAAATATTACAAGCGCAGCAGATCGCTATCGCTCAGCTGCAAAGTAAACAAAAGACTCCAAGCATGGTGGGACCAGAAACTACTCACTGTGCTGAACCAATCCCGGAAAGGTCGAGTAATAATGGATCAGGTGCCGACCCCACAATCATGAGGATGTTCTAAGAACTCACAAAAAGGATCGAGCAAGGAGAAAAAAGGATCGAAGATAATGAGAAAAGGGTGGAAATGTAAACCTCGAGGGTCGATCAAATACCAGGAGCACCTTCGATTTTGAAAGGGCAAGATTCAAAAATATTTGTGCAAAAACCTTTTCCCCCAAGTGCAGCCCCGAAGCCTATTCCAAAAATGTTTTGCATGCCGGACATACCTAAATACAATGGGATCACCGACCCCAACGAACATATCACTACGTATACTTGTGGTATAAAGGGAAACGATTTGGAGGACGGCGAGATCGAATCTGTTCTACTGAAAATATTTGGAGAAACTTTGTCCAAAGGGGCCATCATTTTGTACCCTAACCTGACCCCGAACTCTATCGATTCATTCGCCATGTTGGCACATTCATTTGTGAAGGCACATGCTGGTGCTATAAAGGTCGCAACAAGAAAATTGGACGTATTCAAAATTAAACAAAGGGACAACGAGATGTTAAGGGAATTCGTATCTCGATTCCAAATGGAACGAATGGAGTTACCACCAGTCTCGGATGACTGGGCTGTTCAAACTTTCAGTCAGGGGCTAAAGAGCGAAGCTCGATAGCTTCGAGGCAATTAAAGTTAAACTTGATCGAGTACCCCGCCGCGACTTGGGCAGATGTGCACAACCGATATAAGTACAAGATTAGGGTCGAAGATTATCAATTGGGAGCCCCCTTGGGTTCAGTTTATCCAAACAGATTAGCAACAAAAGATTCGAGAGACGTAGACATGGAACCAAGACCAAACAAGGTGAGGTATCAGCCTTATACCGAAGAGCGAAGGAACAGATTGAGGCGCAACGTACCTCGGAATGATCTAAGAGTAGATCGAGGACAGAATTCTCGAGGACTCATGAGTAAGACCGGGTTCGACAGGCACTCAAGACCGGCGGAGGCACCTCGATTATCAGAGTTCAATTTTATCATCGATACCTCGGGTATCGTTTCAACCATTGGATAAATTAGAGATACCAGGTGGCCTAAACCCATACAAACTGACCCTTCTCAAAGGAATCCCAACTTGATGTGTAAGTATCATAGTACACATGGGCACATGACCGAGGATTGCAGACAATTGAGAGATGAGGTAGCCTGATTATCAATGAGGGGCATCTTCGGGAATTTCTTAGCGACTTGTCAAGAACTATTTCAAGGAAAGAGACGTCAATATGAAGAATGAACCAGAGAAGCCTCAACATGTTATTCATATGATCATCTTCGGAGTCGATGTCCCACAGGGACCCGTGTTCAAACGTACCAAGTGTCAGTCACAAGAGAGAACCAGACTCGGGACTACATGTCCGAGGACACCCTTACATTTAATGAAGAAGGCACCTAGGGCTTATCTCAGCCGCACAACGATGCACTGGTTATTTCTATTCTTTTAAATAAAGTTCAAGTTAAACGTGTTCTTGTGAATCTAGGTAGCTCGGCGAACATAATCAGGTCGAGGGTCGTAGAGCAGCTCGGGCTACTTGATCAAATCATACTTGCAGCTCGAGTCTTCAATGGCTTCAACATGGCAAGCGAAACAACGAAGGGAGAAATCATCCTCCCAGTGAATGTGGTCGGGACCATACAAGATACGAAGTTTCATGTCATTGAAGGTGACATGAGGTATAACGCTTTGCTGGGAAGGCGGTGGATCCACAACATGAGGGCAGTACCGTCAACCCTTCATCAAATGATGAAGTTCCCAACAAAAGATGGCGTAAAGACGGTATATGGAGAGAAACACACAACGAAGGAAATGTTTGTGTTCCATGACTTGACACCGGTATCAACGCCCTCTACATCGGAAAAGTCTAGCATCAAGGACAAACAGGTAGCGAAGTAGCAATCACAGTCTATATCCTCGATTGAGCCCGAGGAACAAGTGGTCGAGGACGAAGAAGAGGACTTCCTTACCTCTCGAGCTTTCGTCGCCCCCGAGAAGTCAGATGCGATGAAGTCCACGGTCAAGGAACTTGAGCAGGTGATATTGATCGAGCATCTTCCAGAACGAAAGGTATACCTGGGGACGGGATTAACCCCTAAACTCAGAGAAAAACTCATTCAATTCCTTATCGATAAAATTGATTGCTTTGCTTTGTCCCACTTAGATATGACAGTGATCCCACCGAAGATAACCACCCATCGATTGAGTGTCGATCCAAGATTTAAACCGGTGAAGAAAAAGAGAAGGCCCCAGTCCGAGGTAAAGCGCACATTCATAAAATATGAGGTAACCAAGCTTCTCAAAATAGGGTCCATTAGGGAAATAAAATACCCTTAATGGCTAGCTAATGTAGTAGTAGTCCCTAAAAAGGTAAACAAACTTAGAATGTGTGTAGATTACAAAGATTTGAACAAGGCATGCCCTAAAGACTCTTTCCCAATGCCTAACATCGATCGTTTGATCGACGCTACGGACGTCCACGAGATCCTTACATTTCTCGATGCCTACTCCGGTATAATCAAATTCGAATAAACCCGAAGGACCAGGAAAAGACTTCATTTATCACTAGTGGCGAAGCTAGGAAATTCAATAAGGGTGTTCAAACCTTTGCCATTGGGATATGTAAGGGTGTTCAAAGTTTATTTTTAATCAATAACAAGTAATAATTTACCTTATACTGAGTATAATTTTCCGGCGAAGGGTGGTCAGTTGACCACCCTTGAAGGAATGTAGCTCCGCCCTTGTTTATCACGAAGTATGGAACATATTGTTACAATGTAATGCCTTTCGGACTAAAAAATGCAGGGTCTACGTACCAACGCCTAGTTAGTAAAATGTTCGAACATCAGATAGGCAAATCTATGGAAGTTTATATTGATGACATGCTAGTTTAGTCCCTGCGCGCAGAGGACCATTTGATTCATTTACAGGCAACGTTCGAGATCTTAAGAAAATACAACATGAAACTCAACCCCGAGAAATGCGCTTTTGGAGTTGGCTCGGGAAAGTTCTTAGGTTTCATAGTGCCAAACCAGGGGATCGAGATCAACCTCGACAAAATTAAATCCATCAAAGAAATCACCATCGTGAACAATGTGAAATCCGTACAACGCTAACCGGACGGATAGCTGCGCTAGGCCGATTTATCTCAAGGTCATCGGATCAGAGTCATCATTTATTTTCCCTACTCAAGAAGAAGAATGAATTCGCATGGCCTGCGGAGTGTCAACGAGCTTTAGAAGATTTAAAGCGGTACCTATCGATCCCACCCCTGCTTCACACTCCGAAGGCGGACAAAAAACTCTACTTGTACTTAGCCGTGTCCGAGGTAGCGGTAAGTGGCGTGTTGGTTCGAGAAGAGCAAGTTACACAATTTCCTATTTATTATGTAAGTCGTACCCTAGGAGATGCTGAAACTAGGTACTCGCATTTATAAAAGTTAGTACTTACACTAATAAGCGCGTCTAGAAAACTAAAACCATATTTTCAATGTCACCCCATATGTGTTTTGACCACATACCCACTTCGAAATGTCTTGCATAAGCCCGAGTTGTCGGGCTGACTGGCCAAGTGGGCCATCAAACTTGGAGGGTACGATATCGAATCTCAACCCTGAACGGACATCAAGTCTCAAATCTTGGCAGACTTTGTGGCTGATTTTACACCTCTCCTCGTACCCGAAGTAGAAAAGGAATTTCTACCAAAGTCGGGTACATCCTCGGGGGTATGGACCCTCTTCATAGATGGCACCTCAAATTTGAATGGGACCAGGCTCGGTATTATTTTAAAACCGCATACGGGCAATATCATTAGACAATCTATCAAAACATCTAGATTGACTAACAATGAGGTCGAGTATGAGGCCATGATTGCAGGTCTCAAACTAGCCAAGGGCCTGGGAGCAGAGGTCATCAAGGCCAAGTGTGACTCTCTTTTGGTTGTAAACCAAGTAAATGGAAGCTTCGAAGTTCGAGAAGATATAACGCAAAGGTACTTAGACAAACAACAAGTAACATTGCACCGCTTCAAAGAATGGATAGTGGACCATGTACCTCGAGAGCAGAATAGTGAGGCCGATGCAATTGCGAATTTGGGGTCGTCGGTCGAAGAAGATGATATTGTCCCGGGGAGTGTTGTCCAATTGTCGAGGTTCGTGATTGAAGAAGTCCATGCGGGGATTAATTCAACAAGTTTGACGTGGGATTGGAGGAATAAATACGTCGAATACTTAAAACATGGAAAGCTCCCCTCGGACCCAAAGAAGTCGAGAGCTTTACGAGCCAAAGCAACTCGATTCTCACTTGATGAAAATGGAACGTTGTACAGAAGAACCTTCGACAGACTGCTGGCAGTATGCTTAGGACCAGGTGACACCGATTATGTATTGCGAGAAATCAACGAAGGCACTTGTGGGAACCACTCTAGCACAGACTTTTTGGTTCGCAAGGTAATTAGAGCTGGATATTACTAGGATAGCATGGAAAACGATACTAAGGAGTTCGTTCGAAGGTGTGACAAATGACAAAAATTTGCACCGATGATCCATCAGCCCAAAGAACAACTCCATTCGGTCCTATCCCCGTGGCCATTCATGAATGGGGGATGGACATCGTCGGCCCCCTGCCAACGGCACCAGGTAAAGCTAAGTTCATTTTGTTTATGACTGACTACTTTTCAAAATGGGTAGAAGCATAGGCCTTCGAGAAAATAAGAGAAAAAGAAGTCATTGACTTCATATGGGACCACATCGTGTCGGTTCGGGATACCCGCCGAAATAGTATGTGACAATGGGAAGTAGTTTATCAGCAGCAAAGTGACAAAGTGCTTTGAAGACCATAAAATCAAAAGGATTCTATCAACACCCTATCACCCAAGCGTAAATGGTCAGGCCGATTCCACAAACAAAACTATCATTCAAAAGTTGAAGAAGAGATTGAATTATGCTAAAGGGAAATGGAGAGAAGTATTTCCCGAGGTGCTGTGGGCATATCGAACAACGTCGAAATCAAGCACGGGGGAAACCCCGTTCTCTTTGGTGTATGGATCTGAAGCATTGATTTCGGTCGAGGTCGAGGAACCTAGAATCAGGTTTCAGCATACTACCGATGATTCAAACCACGAGGCTATGAACACTTGTCTCGAACTACTAGATGAAAAACGTGAAGCCGCACTAGTTCGAATGGCCACACAGAAGCAAAGGATCGAGAGTTATTATAACAGAAGGGCGAACCTTCTCCATTTTGGAGTCGGGGACTTAGTTCTAAGGAAAGTCACCCTCAATAATCGAGACCCAAACGAAGGGAAGCTAGGCCCCAATTGGGAAGGACCGTACCGAGTCATCGGAGTCATAGGGAAGGGATCTTACAAACTTAGCATAATGGAAGGCGAGAAACTACCAAACAATTGGAATATATCACTACTCAAACGATAATATTGCTAAGGTATGACCTTCTCCCTTTTATCTATGAATATTTAAGACTAACTCCTTGCAGGTGTTCGATTGGAGGCATCGAAGCATCCTTCAACTCGAATACCTTAGGTTTTAAAGCATGTGTTGCACTCTTTTTCCCTTAGATCGGGTTTTATCCCAAATAGGTTTTTCCAGCAAGGTTTTTAACGAGGAAACATTTATATGCTACCTAAGGAGAATTCAACAAGTATTCAAGGCTTCTTTTCAATCAACCTCGAATACTGGGGGGCATCACCCTCGGAGGTTATATTTTCGAAGAAAACACTTCACGCCAAAGAGGGCCTCGATAGGAGAACTTTGTAATGGGCCAAACGGTCAAATGAACTGTGTCCATGTAGAATAGTCGATCCCCCGATGGTAAAACATGTACGCATGTATAACTTATTCGAAGAAGCATTCCTGCTATATCAAAACACTTTGTGTCTCAAAGATGTCTACTATTATACGAGCTTCATACTTATAATTCTGTGAGGAACGGCCCAAGATCCAGAACACAAATGCACCCCGAATACTCGGGGACTGTCATCGACGGTCAACACATCCGAGTCATCGAATATTAGAACTTATAAGACCTAAAAGAGGCATCCCCTTGGTATAAAGGCCAAGGCCATCATACTCGGGGACTAAACCTTTCGAACAACTTCGAAAAGTTATCGAGAAACAAGTCCAAGCGACATACCCGAAGGCTACGACCACACTAAAGACTACGGTCATACAAAAGAGGCTACGACCAAAATAATGCGGCTTGGAGATGTCAGACTTCTGCCATAAAATTAAAGGCCTTCGAACACTTTGAAAAACCGGTTAAATTAGGCTACCCTCATCAAAAGAAAAAGATAAGGGTCTTCGATAAAACCATCCCTCGAATAATTTAGAGGCTTCGATAACATCAGCCTTCGAAAAAAACTCAATATGTAGTCCATTATCATTACACAACAAATTACAAACGTGGTTCCAATCAATCGAACCTCCCAAAATCCCAACGGGTAAAAAGAATACATGATAAGGCATACCAAATTTTCACTAAGTCTTTTAGCCAAAAAGAGGGAAAAATTATAGCCACTTTAGAGGTAAAACTGGCCCGACTTAAAAGAGCTCGAGAGCCAATACAAAAGAGCCTAAGGGCCGACCTAAAAGAACCTAAGGGACAAAATATATAGGGTTCGAAATCGTTCCTGCACTCAATTCGGACTCAAGAGTCCCACCATCCCGAGCTAGCGTTGAATCGACTTAAGCTTAGCCTGGAGATTCACCAAAAAAACTTAAGAGATATTCTACCAATAAACCTAAGGGTTTATTTTACTACGAATTTGAGCCAATACTCATTCAACTATTGAAAGTTACGACATCAAAATCAATTCTACATACGAACAAAACGAGGTAAAATTTACAGAAAATCGAAGACTAAGAAAACAACCAAGGAAACTCTTCCTTTTTATATATACAAGGGGTGTTACAAAGGAGTTCAAACAAAACAAAAGAGTACCAAAAGATAGAACAAAGTTCCTATCTACGCCACCCCCCCCCCCCGGGTCAAGTTTCTTCCCTCGGGTTTGTCTCTCCCTCGGGGCCAGCCTCTTCCCCAGGAGTATCCTCTTCTTCGATCTCCTCTTCACCTCCAGAACCACCTTGTCCATCTTCGACATCATCATCATCGTCGGAGGTGAGAACAAACTTGGAATTAGTTTCATCTACTTTAGCATGTTTTATCTCTTCGGAGAGATCGAAGCCCCTAGCATGGATCTCCTCGAGAGTCTCCCTCTGAGATTGGCACCTGGCGTAGTCATTACTCCGTTTCTCCCGAGCAGCAACGTCTCTCAACTCCATTTGAGCAACTGCGGTATCCTTCAAGTATATGGCGACCGTTCTTTCAGCCTTGATCTGTATCTTTTTGGCTTCGGCCCGAGCTTCCGCAACTTCGGCCTCGGTCTTTGCAAGACCGCCCTTGAGCTCAGCAATTCTACCAGCCTGGACCGAACTACTCTCTTGAGCATTCCGAAGTTGGATCTCGATGGCAGATGCTCTCTCCAGTGCATCTTCTTTCACCGCAGCCAGGATGTCCATCTTCCCTTTCCATTTATTGCACTCGGCGTTGACTTGACTGACCTCACCTCGAAGCCGCTCCAGCATCTCCACCTTTTGCTGCAGCTGAGACATCGAATTGTTAGTCTCCGAGGATGAGAGAGGACGCCCGTATTTTTCAAAATAATGGTTACCTTCTTCTCCAGCTCATCCTCGTATTCACGAGCCTTGGCCAACTCTGACCGAAGGTTTTTCAACTCTTCCTCCTTTTTATCGCAAAGGATCCTTAGGGATTTCTCTTCGTCCAAAGACTTGTGCAGCTCGGCCTCACACTGACTTAGCTCGGCCTTAAATTTGTTGAACGCCTGTAGAGAAAAAAGGAATGATCAGTTAAGCAAAAGAGGAAATTATAACATTAAAGAAATTACAACGTTACTAGAACTTACACTGGAGGAAAGGCGTTGGGCCTCTTCAAAGGTCGAAATTGCATCAGCAAGGTCGGCTTCATCGACCCTAGAAAAGAAACCCTGGAAGGGGTCGTCTTCACTTGGGACTACGCCTAACTCGGGCATCTTCAGGTTCCGAGCATCCCTAATAACGTCCTCGGAATAGGTCGGGCGCGATAGGGAATGACCTGTTGTCACGGCCTCGGGGAGATCCCCCGAGGCACTCTGTTCGGGCACAGGAGCTTCGGAACTTGCTCATTTTGGAGTGCTACCATAAGTTTGGGAAACGACCACAACGTCAGGCGACGTTGGGCCCTCATCCTTCTTTTCTTTCGAAGTCCCTTCTTCGCGGGTAGGGGCTTCAGTTTCAATAGACTTGACATCCTTGGTGGATTTTTTGGTTTGAGCCACTAAAGACGAACCCTCCACCTCGTCGTCTTCATCATCCATAAGCTTGTGGACTGAGTCTATGTCAACATTAATAACGACGCTCTTCTTACGCCTCCGAGCAGGCTCCGCTTTGTTCTGGTCGTCCTCGCTGATATGCTCAATTTACACCTTAAAATAGGGTAAGCGATCGTTGTCAAATATAGTAACCCAACAAGGTTGGGGTCGAATCCCACAGAGAACAATATGAGGGCGTTTAGGAATGCTAGAGAATTATCACTTATCGTGCAGTGCCAAACAAATATGATTTTGGGTTTTTGATAATTGTTTATAACTAAATGCGAAAATATAAACTAACCTAGAAAGCAATTAAAATGATCGATGGCAACAAGTATCGATGCTTCGGGTATTACACTCGAGTAACGATCCAATGTATTTCACGATTTTACAAATATGAGCGGGTAATGTTAATTAGCCACGGATAACATTTCTTAATTAGCTTTTCCCAAAGACTAACAAGACTTCCTAATTGAATTATCCCTAACCCAATTAGGAGATTAAGCACTTCCGAGTTTGGCTACAAGTAGTTCAATCCTATCCCTAGGTAGAATCTATAAAATGAGGGTTAAATCCTCAAGTTCTTGTTAATTAATCTTTCCCAACCCCAAATAATCTTTTCCAAAACTAATTCGGAGTTAATGGGCGAGTCCTAGGGTTAGCTAATCCCTTTGGAAACATTAAAGAACAAGAATAATTAAAATAACAAACACCCACTTCACAAATATATGAAAATCATTCAATACATAAGCACAACAAGGTATTTAATCCACACTTTAAACATGAATATTCCCATAAACCATATTCAAGTGTTGGAAAAATACTACACACTTAGATATTCAATACAAAACAAGGAAATGAAGAAATAAACATAAATGGGTAAGAAATCCTTAACCACAATGGTGAAATCTTCAAGACCCAAGTTTGTGTGTAAAGACCTAGCTTCAAAACTTGTTCTTCTCTCTCTAAATTATATTTACAAAACTGAAGATATGTCCAAAGATATGCCAAGACATCCTTTTATAGAGGGCAGGAAATTCGGGTGAAAAACAGACAAAAACACCCCTGTCGGGCTGATATGCGATCGCATTCCTATCGCATAACGGGGATGCAATTTGCATCTTCACTTTCTTCATCGCATATCAAAACCCTAGGTCCCAGAGGTTCATCGCATTTGAGAGATGCGGTCCGCATTGGTGATATGCGATCGCATTGATGCGTCGCATTTGTAGTGTGGCTTCAGGCATCAAATGGAGATGCGATTGAAATGCGGTTCACATTTGGGATATGCGGTCGCATATTTGACCGCATTTCACTCCTTAAATTTGACTCAACTTTCTGTTGCGGTATGCGATCTCTAGGCTCGAAATGCGATTCGCATGTTGAATATGCGATCGCATTCGGCCATTTTCCTCCTCCTCTTCTTTAGCTCTCTTTTGCATGGTCTTGAGTGTTTACACCTTGTGTACTGCAAAATACCA
>ML285198.1:0-17069 GCA_005239495.1 Nicotiana undulata
CAGGTTAAGGCTCCTTTCGTGAGTGTTTCTCCGAATTTTTTGACAAGGACTGATTCTATTTCCCTTTTTATTAAATCATTGCCTTTTACTCCAGTGGTGAAAGCAGTCACGTGATCACGTGGGTCAGTTGTTCCATCGTATTTGGGGACATCAGGCATTCTAAACTTCTTGGGTATAAGTAATGGGGCTGCACTTGGCTTCCAAGGTTGTTGAAAATACCTATCCACATCGATTACTTTGATAATAGGCGGAACACCAGGGATTTGCTCGATGCGGTCGTTTTGTTCTTTCATCTGCTTCTGCATGGTTAATAATAAATTTTGTAATTCTGAATTACTAATCGTACCTGGTCGTGTTTCAAGAAGTGTATTGAGGGTTTCATCCCCGGTTGAATTTATTAACCCCGCTTGCAAATCTTCTACTGTAATTGTATTATTCAGAGGCAGTGTAAGTGGTACTGGAGGTACTTGTGGTAATCCTCTTGTAAATTCTCGCAAAGCCTGCCCCACGTATTCAGCAATCATTTGCCTTATTTGATCTGATTCCACTGGTTGTTCATTATTGTTACGATTGTCAGCTCTTTCAGGAGATGGTTCTCTCGAAACTCGTGGAGTTCCTCGAGGAGGAGTTGAAACTGGGGTTTCATTTCTTTGCTGGTTGTTACCGTCATTATTGTTGACATTGTTGTTGTTGAAATTCGACATGATTTTAAGGATATCGATTGGTAGCGAAAACGATGATTATCAGTTTTCCGGTACCGGAACCAATTTGTTTAACCAAAGAATAAGATCCTTTGACTAAAGCTTAATTTAGGATAAACTCGAGTTACTGATAATCGAATTAGTAAAATAAAGAATAAAATAGCAATAATTTTGAGAATAATATGCAAAGAATAAAATAGCTTAGTATCCGAGAAATCAGATGTCCTGTTTGTTACATTTTTATCCCTTTTATAGGGATATTCTCCTAGTACAACGTTTGAATTTATGCCATGATTGCCCATTTAATGACTAATTATTACATTAATGAGGCGTTACAATGGTGAGAAAGTAACTGTTATTTTAGGAGTTACATAACGCACAAGACATTGATTGTTGATCTTCGAATCGGCCCATTATTGCGTCCAGATTCTTTGTGACCGTGTCTCTTCTTCTTTGATGATCTTTCCGCGACTAATTCCTTGTATTGATCGCACCTTTTTATCCTGTGTCCACGTGTGATGTTTTATTTGGTCCACCTGGCTGGCTGAGTCATCCAAAATTCGTACACGTATGAGGCTATATTTTTTACCAATACAAATTTGTTGCCTCATTGAACTCCTTAAAATTAGCCTTTATATCACATGCACATATATATTAAAAGTATTCAAGACACTTCTTGGAAAGAAAGATTCTCTAAAGAAGTTGTCTATATTTTATTATAAATTACAAATATCCAAACGTGAAATCTTGAGAATTTTTTACACTTTGCAAGTATATTCCATGTTGGAATTAAATATAACTATAGCTAATCTTTAAAAATATTATTATGTATAGTATTATAATTAATTATTATTCAGTATATGTATCCAATTTGAAATTTTATCTGATTGAACAACATCGTACTTTTTAGTACCAATGAATGAACTTCTAGCTTTTCCATTACTTGATATATCATGTAAAGATATACCAATTTTAGATGAACAAGAATACTTTGAACCACCTATTATACTATATTTTTGGTTTCTTATACGATGTTCGATCACATTAGAGTCCGATTAAGTACTTATCACTCTACCACAACTCTTGTTAGCACTCTATATAAACGGATTATATAATTTATTTATCACATGAGTTTTTTCTTGATACGCACCCTTCTTACGGAAAAAAGGTGCTTACAACTTTGTTAAGCTATAGCAAATTATAATGATTGCAGCCAGAGAATCACTGCCACATAAAGTAAGTATGATAAAGCTTTTGCTCTTGAGGTTTAGCACTATTAACGTCTTCATATAACGATCAAAGTTCAGTTTTGAGTTCTCAATGAGATTGTGAGAAAGTGTATCTCATGGATTAGAAGATTTATCTTTCTTTGACTTCATTCGTTTTTAACTTACTGTTAGTTTTCAGACATACCTAAGATTTTACGTGCAAGGCATGTACATAGAGACTAGTACTATATTAAAAGCACGAAGACCCTTAGCGAAATGTCGTTCGGCTTTTTTACCCTTTAAAAATATATTTTATATTGGATAAAATTATAAAATAAAAAAACTTTCCTTATATTTAGGAGTTCTAAATAAAAAAAATTCTAATATAATTTAGTGTTTGACATCTTCTTTTAATAAGGATACAATATATTAAGATATAAAAGAATACAAAAAAAGAAGGAGGAAAGTTTTTTGTTGGTTTCCAACAAGGGAACTTCACGTTATATATGTTTTTTTTCTTTGTCTTTGTTTAATCATAAAGACCAATTTTGCCTTTATTTTCCTTTCATATGATTTATTAATTGTTTTTAAGTTTAAATCATAAGTATTTTCTTAGAAGCTTGGTTGTTAAATTCTTTAAAATTTACTACGGCATTAGGTTTGAAATTTTAATTATTGTTGAAAAAAAAGGTAATCATTAATTTGTGATAAGTATTTGATTATCATAATTTAATTTATTAAAATACCCAAATTACCTCAATGCTTATGTTAAAATAAATAGACGGAAAGAGACTTTTATTTATTGGTTAAACAAAAACTATATTATTACTAAGAAAGTTTGCTACATAATTTAACTTTACAAAACAAGAATTAGTTAGTAAATTCATCTTGTAGCTAATAGGATTTTTTATAATATATAAATGATTCTGTCACTACTTAGGATTAGCGATGAATTTTATTATTTAACTACATAATTTATTTATCGCTAATTTTTCTTCTCTTTGTAGTTAACTTGTCTTAGAATACATGGTACCTAAATGATTATTTTGATACGAAATTAATATAAAGGTACGAGATACACAACAACACTAAACTTTCAAGATTATCTTGGTTTTAATTTGTCATACTTTGATAGGACATTCGCTAATTTTTTTTACTAAGTAGACTCAATATCTGTCATATTCAAGAGCTTATATTTTTAAAATTTTTATTGTTAAGGGCTTATATTTTTTATAATTTTATACAAATCGATAGAAAGTACATGCATCGCGCATATCCTAGCACAA
Organism: Nicotiana undulata; assembly: GCA_005239495.1. NCBI lineage: Eukaryota > Viridiplantae > Streptophyta > Magnoliopsida > Solanales > Solanaceae > Nicotiana > Nicotiana undulata. The sequence continues at coordinate 3,196 of ML285198.1, forward strand.
AGACCCTTAGCGAATGTCGTTCGCCTTTTTTACCCTCTAAAATAGATTTTATATTGATTATAATTGTAATTTAATTATTCTACTAATATTTAGGACTTTAAAATCAGTTACATTTTGGTCATTAATTTTTTCCTTATTCGAACAACACATATAGAAACTCACTTTTACGAATTTAAAACCAAAAAGAATTTATTTATAAATCTTTTCCCTAAATAAATTATGTGAAGTAACTATGTCATTTTCTGACGTGCATTAGACAAAATGTAGATAAACATATTAGAAATCTAATAATAAATTTTAGATCTAATTATAAGTCTTCAAAAATTAAAAACTACTAATAATATGTAAACCAAACTTACAACATACTAGGTCGAGTATGAAAATATATATAAATAAGTTTAATATAACATGCTTACGTTTTGAAAATAATAGTAGTATTTTAATTTGAAGTAATAAGTACTACGACGTACTTTAAGTTAAGCATTTGAATAAGTTGAATACATATTGTTCCAAATACAATACTCAAAAAGTAAAACAAGATAAGATAACTAAGTAATTTAAGGTAGTAGTTAAAAGACTTAAAATAAAACATAGAGAGCGGAAGGTATAAATTGATATTTCTTATTGAATTAGCTATACATAATCAATTGTTGAAATAAATTTACACAATTATTTTAATTTAAAAATAATATTTATATAATTTCTTAAAAGTTTTATACTCATTTAGATAGGTTACACGCGCAACGTGCGTACCGTAAGACTAGTAGATATAATAGTGTATCCAGATAATCCGGTTAAAATAACTTATAATAATTTTATTTTATTAAAGTCTCCTATTTAGTTTTAGGGAGTAGCGTGTCATGGAATTCGCTAATTGTGGTCTCCATGTTTAGTACAAATTGCGGCTGAAATAACAGAAAAGACAATAGTAACCAAGCATCTTGAGCTAGATGAATATTTTAGCTAATACTCCTATTTTTTACCTTATAAATTTGAGTTTTGGTTTATAAATTTCAGTCCTAGTCATGTTTCAACAATTATTATAATTCTCTACTTTTAGCAGAGGATTGTCCCTTGAGCGGAGTCCTTCTGTAAGATATAGCAATTGTGGAGCTGAAGAATAGCCCATTAGACAGCCATATACAACATTTTCAGAATAATCCGATAGGTTTCGGATATAAAATTCCTTACCTTTAATAAGAACTCTTATAATTGGTCCTTTAATATTGCACCTCCTGATTCTGCTTTCTGTGCCAGCCTTGAACCTCATCATCTTCACGTTGAATACTTGGTTCCTTTATGAGTAATAAAGGAGTAATTAATAAAGCTAAATGACGATATATTTTCAATGGGAAATAGGAAATATATATTGAAAGGTACTTATAAGGTAATTGGAACTTGGGAGAATGAAAATGGAGCAACTGATGATCAAAAGATATAATTATTGGACGAGACAACATTAATTGGTGGCGTACTAAGTACTTATATACATTGTTAATTTAATTTGTTGGAACAGATTGTCATGAAAAATGCATGTTGCATGATATTGAAAATATATAATTTGTTTGGGTTATGATATCAAATATTTTGGCTTTGACCAATTGTAGAATTCAATAACTATGTGAAAGGTAGGTAACATTGTCATATTTTCTCATAGCCTCCCTCCATTTAGAAAGAATGTACCTCTTTTCTTTTTAGTCTCTTTAAAAAAGAGTAACTCCTTTTTGGATTTGGAAAAGATATAACATTATACTTTGGTTTTATCCTCAATGAGGTAATTTATAGCCATATAAAAATGTATGATTTGTTTTAGACAACAAATTTTAAAAGTCTTTCATTCTTTCTTAAGCCTCATGTGTGACCATATAATCTGCCTATTTGGACTACCGAAGGAGATTGCTTGTGACAATGGGCCGCTGTTTGTAGGTTCAAAAGTCACAAGCTCAGAGAACCTCAAGGACAAAAAAGGGCCACAAAAGCTCAGAAGTGCGGACCGAAGAGTATCATCTGCGGCCGCAGGTTGTGAAGAAATTTTCATCAGAGAATGGTGCAAAGTGTGGCCCGCACATGAATTGAGCGGCTGCAGAAGCTAGGTTAGAGCAAAAGTTCAGAGAACCTGCATTTCAAGTCTACCAAAAGTGCGAACTGCACAATTATTGTGCGGCAACAAAAGAAGAGCTATGCGGCCGACACTTACCTCGGGTCCAAGAATGGCAATTCAATCTTCTAATACCGCATTTCCTTTTGAATTCGACTCCGAAACGACAATATCTAGACATAATTAACTTATTAACATCAATAATGACTCATTAATACAATCCCATAGCCTAAATATACAATTCCTAGCATTCTTCCAAAAATACCAAAATTCGACCCCGGATCCGCTTGGTCCAAACACGAGGCTCGGACCAAAACCCGATTACCCATACCCCCCACGAGTTTAAATATATGATTTGTTTTGAAATCCGACCCCAAATTGAGGTTGAATTACCCAAAATCCCATAAACCCTAACTCTACCCAAAACCCCTAATTTCTACTTTGATTTCATGTTTTTAGACCTAGATTCTAGTGATTAGGGAAGAAAAATGAAAGAAATTAGTGTTAGGAACACTTACCCAAGTGGTTATGGAGGGAAACTAGCTTGGAGGTCGTCAATGGGGTTTTGGAGAAGAAGGAGTTGATGAAAAAGTGGAAATCCCGAATTAAAATTCTGTTTTTGACTTAAGGAATTAACTGGGCGATTTTGTTCTCTGCGATGGCGGAAGAAGGGCTGCGATCGCAGAGCCTTAGAGATTCCTACTACGCGACCGCAGACAGGGTTGCGATCGCAGAAGGTCAACCCCACAGGCCTCTGCGATCGCGGAGGCAATGGTGCGACCGCAGAGAAGAACTACCTAGCCCCCACCCAGTCACCCTGGTACCCTACGCAGTCGCAGAGAACGGATGCGATCGCAGAACACCCGAATTTTTTACACTGCGATCGCGGACCCACCCTTGCGATCGCACAAGGCTTCAGACTCCCCTCCCCCACACAACACTATGCGATCGCAGCCCCTCCTATGCGATCGCATAGACTAAATCACCAGACACCAGAAACCTGAAGAAAACACCAGATGATTGACTCTTTAACACCCCGTTAACTACCCGAAACTCACCCGAGCCCTCGGTTCTCAAAACTAAAAATACACACGACTCCCAAATCATCCTTCGGACTTATTCAAGCATTTAAATCACCAGAATATCATCAAAATCAATGAATTAAACCTCAAAACTCATAGAATTTTCTTAAAACTTCATAAGGCTCCATTATTCCGATTTTGATCCGAAACATGTCATTTCAAGTCCGTTTTACACCAAATTTTACAGATGACTCATATAACACATATTAAATATGTTCCGAGCTCCGGAACCATAATACGGGCACGGTAACATGGTTTTCACATCAAAATTCATTTTAAAAAACCTTTATATTTTTCAGAAAATAATTTTCTTTAAAAATTTATTTCTCGAGCTTGGGATCTCGGAATTCGATCCCGGGCATACGCCCAAGTCTCATATTTTTCTACGGACCCTCCGGAACCGTCAAATCACAGGTCCGGGTCCGTTTACCAGAAATGTTGACCAAAGTCAATTGTATTCAATTAATTACTATAACTTCCATTTTTCATCAAGTTTTCACTTAAAAGCTTCCCGGCTATACGCCCGGGCTACGCACACATATCGATGTGAGATTAAAGAAGTCTTTCGGAGCCTCGGAATACAGATTTAGCCAAATATACACAGGATGACCTTTTGGGTCATCACATCTTTGTTTCATGATCCTTCATACTTCAGAAGACTAGTGGGAAAGCTAAATTACCTGACTAACACAAGGGGTGATATATCCTATAGTGTGCAGCATTTGAGTCAATACATACAGAGTCATAGGGAACCACACTTGAAAGCTTCATATCATGTGCTGAGGTATCTCAAAGGTGATCCAAATTTAGGGATCTTTTATCGAACAACAAAGATTACAGGGTTCGAGATTTTTGTGACTCAGACTGGGCAACTTGCCCTGACTCAAGAAAATCAGTTAGTGGTTATGTTGTATTGCTGGGTGATGGACCTATCAGTTGGAAATCAAAGAAGAAACATACTATCTCACTGTCCTCAGCAGAAACAGAATACATAGCTGCTAGACAGGTTGTGGGAGAATTAGTATGGTTACCAGGCTACTCGAAGAGTTGACATCCCCATTAACATTTCCTGTAGCAGTCTTATGTGATAGCCAAGCAACACTTCATATAGCCAAGAACCCTGTATTCCATGAACGCAAAAAACACAGAAGTGGACTACCACTTTGTAAGAGATCAAGTACACGAGGGGCTCATTACATTGCACCACATTCCCACGACTGAACAACTGGAAGATATATTCACTAAGCCTCTCACATGGATGAAACATTGCACTTTACTTAGCAAGTTGGATGTGAGTTCCTCCCTTCCAACTTGAGGGGGAGGGGGGGAGGGGGGGGGGGATATTAACACTTGTGTATATTTATTATTTGTACAAGTTACTTGTGTAGTATTTTCGACAGTTAGTACAATAGCTGATAGTGGTACTTAACACAGTAGTTGGTAGTTGTATACAACTGTAGGTGTGTATGTAGTATAAATAGATGTAGATATTTTTCTATACAAGACCGTATTCATTTTGTATTCTCTGCATTTTTTAACCCAGCTCATTCTCTAATGAAATGAAAGAACTTTCCAGAAGCTTTCTCATCTAGGGCATTTCTCGTCCGCCATTAAAGCTTACTCGAGGTGAGCTTATCTTCTTCATTCTCTCTACTATTTTGTCAAATGCAAATGCAATTATTAACAGGATTTAACTTATATTCGCTATCGATTAATTAATTTTAATTTTTTTACACGATTTTCTTATTTCTCCGTACAAAAAAAAGAAGAACACCTTAAATTATATTATCTTAACGAGAAACTTATACATCAATACAAATATTATTATATCATTCTTAAGTTCATATGTTCCGAAAAATATAATAGCTACAATTATTATCATTTAAGACCATAAGTGTTAAAAACATTTAATTTTTCTAAACATCATGTCAAGTTAAATAATACTATAAAATAAATTAAATAGCAGGAAATAATTATACGGACGTGTATTACATGTTCAAGATGTGTCAGGAAATCTTGAATTGTGTGATCTGATATAATCTACAACAAGTGTGGCGAAAATGTAGTACCGATATTATAACTTATGCTGTCAAGTACCACCGCCATAAACATCGCGGAGCTCCTTTAACTTTCTGATTAATTCATGCAGAGCTAAGGTCCAATTCTATTTATAGTCATGCAATTTAGGGATGGTAGTATTCACTCGTCATACCTTTAGCTTGGTTGGTGGGATACGATAGATAATGATATCTTACTGAATAGCTATCCTATTTTTTTATAAGTTTTGTATAAAATAATTTTCGAGACTAATTTATTATTCATAATCAATTATAGGATAAAATAATCTCGTATTTTATTTCAAAATAAATATTCCTTATTCCACCACTCCGTTATACTTCGCAATCCTAGGAGGTAATCATTAAGATTACATACAGCATATTTGAGGTACCAATACTCACTGGTGGACGTGGATTATAAAGAGATGGTTCGATCGATCCTACATTTTTTATATCATTATTAGATGTATAGGTAAAAGATAATTAAAATTTTAATAAATATACTATACTATAAATATATTACTTTAAAGTTATGATTAGTTGAAACGCAAAATAATATGAACATAAATGCTTGATTCGGTCTTGTTCAAATTTTAGCTTCACCTCTACCGACAAGACAAGAGTTACATCACAGTAAAAAGCTACTCTTACTGATGTTAGGAGACATAAAATAAATCTCCGTGTAAAATGATTTTCAAATAGTATTGATTGGGGAATTCTTCGTGCATGGTAAATTACAGAACTCTATCGTCAAGCAGCCGGAGAAACATAAAAGATGAAGTGTTCAATAGGAGAATCAACAAGTAGTACAGGAAAAGCAATTCAATATCAGCAACACCTAATTTCCTCAAAACGTACACTAGCTTTATGGGTTATGATTTTGGGTGTAAATATAGTCAAGATGAGCAGCCAAAGTCTTTCTTTCCAAACATTCTTCGTCCTGACTAATTCCTTTGCATCTTTCTTCCGTTCAAACTTGCTTTGGTTCAGCAACCTAAGACGAAATAAAAGCAACAAATAACCACTTAAGAGAGTCAGAACAAGCTCAATAGTACTCCTTATATTGCAAATAAAATAATATCTTTTTATATTTGAATTTCTTTTAAGTTTAAACTTTTCATTTTATCTCGTAAGATGACATACTTTTATAATTATAAAAAATATCATGCGTGTTTAAGAGTACACAATGTAGGGATGCTTTTGATATGTTCCAAATGTCCTTTTGTTTTAAAATTTGTGTCCGTTTAAACACTGACATATATTTAAAACATGACACGTGACCAACAACATTATCATTTTGTATTTCTACTAAAGAATCTCCTAACTGTGTCAAACAACAAAAAAAGATATATTGTTTAACCAAAAAAATTCGATTAAGACATAAAATAACGTATATAGAAATTTTCGCAACTCAATCATATACGACCGAAATCATCAATTTGCTAGTCCAAGACTTACCTGGTATTGAATATTGCTGAGGGTGGCATCCTGTAAAACAGGGTGAGGACGAGCAGCATAGGAGAAGAGGAGTCTGAAGATAAAACTGGTAGATGGTTTACACATGGTTGGCTCTTCAGCTAGATGCGCTTCAACTCTTTGAAAGAAAATTAAAGAAATGGAGATAGCTTTGTGGCTCTCTATTCTGCAATGAGATGAACTTATTATACTGAGAAATGGAGAGAATTGGCCAATCCTAAAGATGAGTATGAACTGTTAGAATATTGTTATTGGGTCATGAGTGGTATCCGTAAGGCGGTATTAGGTTTTAGTTCCAATGACGAAAATAATATATTTTCACTTGGTATTGGGACTCAAGGAAAGCATCCAAGATTGAAGGAATCAATCAAAAGAATTCACGGAAAGCGTACAAGACTGAAGGAATCGATCAAAGGCAAGGAAATCAATCCAAGATTGATTGAAGTAGAACAGAAGCATTGAAGATCTGGCAAGATAATCAATCAAGTTACTATTAGTGAAGGACCAAAAATCTAAGGAGAAAATCCGGCGCTCTCAAGACCTGTAGAAGGAAAGCTATTAAAGTCCTCTCATCAAGGAAGAGCAACGGCAAATAACATTATTCTTGAAAAGAATCGATTTCTTTCCAAGGATCAAATCTCTTGGGTTGGCAAATCTCTTCAGCAACGGCCTCCTACAAAGTATCTATATACATCCTTAAGCCTAAGAGAAATATAATTTGATCAAACCAAATACCCTCTCTTTGTTCTACTACAAACAAGTATTGTAGCTCTATTAAGACCTACTGTGTAACAGGTTAGAGAAGAAAGATAGAAAAATATTGGTGAGACATTGTATAAAAAAAAAACGAGTGACATAGAAACTAAGCCATTGGCGTAAACCACACCATTCACGCTTGTACTCCAGCAACTCATTCACTGAAAGACAACTCCCTTACAACCCAAGGGGACTGGACTAGGATTCATATTGAATCCGGACCAGTATAAAAATTTCGGTATCTTTAATTCTTGCACTTTATTTTTGCATCTTAATTTCTGCTATTCTTTTTATTATCTCGTTATTACATCTAGTCGACTAATTAGTAAACTAGTCAACTAGTAGCAATTAAAATATAAAGTAAACAATTCACCCCTCTTCTTGTACTTTCATAAGGGGTGTTAATTAGCTTGTCCTTCTTCTATATCTTACTTATATTACATATATATACACTATTATGGGTATGGAAAATGACATGCTTTTTCCATATATATATGATGGCTAGAGTTTCTACGAGAAATCTTTGCATCTCAGAAAGGATTAGTAGGCTGTGGATAAAGGGAGTCTACCTGCTTTGTGAGGAATATTTCTAGGAATCAGTGACACACAATGCAAGCTGTAGTTGCTACAAGTCCATTCCGCAAAGAAGCCCGTAAGTCTTTTAACTAGAATTACCGTTCAAATAGTACATGAACCAAATGAAGAGTTGAAGGTTGAGTTCTAGTGCATATGGATGTCAGGAATTACTCTCATTGTTCGATTTTATGTGACAAGATTCGGAGTACGAAAACCAAATTATTTAATTCTTAATGTGAATTAGGATATAGAATCCTCAAATGTTTTAAATAAAATTTACATATTTAGAAACTATATAAAAGTACTTTAAGTTAGAATAATTAATGCTTAAAAATATTTAAAGGGAATGTAAAAAAAATCACGATAAAAAAAAAAAAACGCCTTTGAGTCTTTAAAGTGTCATATAAATTGAAATAGTGCGAATAGTATTTTAATAGACTAGAATAAAATGCAAAGTTTTTGAGAAAGAAATAAATTAATGACAAGAGAGTTTTTGAACAAGATATTAGTGGAAAGTGAGGAAGAAATAGAAGAACAACAATCTGCAGAGAATAAGTGTGGTGCAAATAGCTTTTACTGTCAATGAAATTTAAGCGCTAGCAGATTATTGTGATTATGTTTCATGCCAGACTTAAGAAAGTACACGAGGGGGTAGGGGGTGAAGTGCCGATTTTTCTTTATAGCTAAGTAGTTGACTAGTTTGTCAATTATTCGACTGAAAGTAGAAGCGAGGCATAGGTTAAAGACAGAATGTAAAATGCATAAATTAAATGACACCAAGTATTTTTATACTGATACGGAATCAATGTGAATACTACTCCAGTCCCCTTGGGTTGCAAGAGTGTTCTCTCTTCAAAGCTCCTTGAAAACTTCGTACAAGTATATGGATGTTATCGCGAACACCAACTACCTTTAGGTTCTAAGTACGCTCGTTGCAACTTTTATACAATGCCTTACAACTATTTTTCTCTTTTTCTTCCCGCTACTAGTTACATAATAAACTACACTCACATTACAATGCTTGCCTAGAGTAGAACAGAGAACACAAAACTGGTTCGATCAAGTATATTACTCCTCTTTGCTTTTTTGCAATACATACACCTTGAGAGATCTGCTTTGATTTAATTGCAGCAGATCTTGAGAGATTTGCAGTCCCAATTGAATTGATCCTTGGGGTGAATCAGAGTTGATTCATTCCAAGAATAAGTGTGGAGCCTCCTTGATTTATATCTTGATTGGTGAGCTTTCCATCTGCGAGCGAACCCCACATCAGCAAACAACATTTTATTAGTCCTCTGATTTCGGAGTTTAACAACTTTCTTTTAAGATGCGTATCTTTAGTGCTTCAACGACTATGATAGGCAGATTCTCAGCAGTCATAGACTCCTCTAATTTTGGACCATCCTTTCTTTTCTTCCTTCGCCTGAGTTGTCAGATCTTTGCATATCTTTTCCTTCTTTTCCTTTACTCCTTCCTTCGCATATCTTTGATAATCTTGTTCTCGTCCTTCTTTACTCTTGGAATGGACCTACAAATAAATATATGTTATTTTTCATCATTGAAACTTGGATCTAACAATCTTTCCCTTTTTGATGATGAAAAAATAACAGATAAAAACAGTTTATTTCCCTGTCCATATTAGTCGACTTTTATGTTGTTGTAGTCGACTCGCCTTCAATTGGACACCTTCATCGTCGTTGTGTGATAGCCAACTCCCCCTCAACTGGGTAGCCATGCACAAAGTTATTCTCCATGTTGGAAAAAGCTTTGGAGTTGTACGATATGGTGATTGAAACAAAGGGATAGTTGGAAAGGAAGATGGTGTGTGCTTCAAGAAGATGAGTGATCACCATACCCTAGGGAAGGCTAGTGGGATCATCAACACTCTCAATCAAGAAGTTGATAACCTAGGAGGACAACTTAACTTTGTGCTTGCTCACAAGGAAATAAACAAGAAAGGAATCCCCTTGGGAGAAGGTAGGGAATGAACTAGTGCGGGGAAGATGGGTTGTTTCCACAATGTGTGCGAGAACTCAAGTTTCAAAACTAACATCACTGGGGCCTAACTGACTGGGAAGGGAATCAGTGGGTGACTCAACTATGTGATGTTTTGCTTGGTCAAAAGGAATTTCAAAATCTTTAGGCCAGACATTTTTGAACAACATAAAAAATCCACAACGCTTACTCTGAAAAATTGAATCAAACAAGGCACAATCTAGAACAATAATCTTACCAAGAACTAAAAATTCTAACTTGTCAGATTTTGGAAAAAGAAGATTTTCATAAAACATCCTAACTAGAGATTCATAAACCTTAGGGGGAGGCAGAGAGAGAAAATTTATCCATCCTTGAAAATCAAAGAGCTATTTTACCTTGCAATGGGCTATTGGTTTGTCCTTGAATGCGATGAAGGAGCTTTTGTTTGGGGTATCCCAGAAGTTGATGTCAGAGTCTAAAGAACTCGTGAGGTCTTCTTTGGGCTTCTTTGGAGGGAGGGACTCAAGATTTTCTTCCATGTGGAATTCGCCTAGGGCCTTTTCGTTCAAGCTACGCGCATCATCGGAGAGCTTTGCCTGAAAAGAGATAAAGTCTTCGGAGTGGTCAACCCTAAATCGACTGATTCTAGAGACTGTGATGAGGAATTTGCTTTGGAGCGAGTACCCTTTCGAGTAGAGGCAGAAGGGTTTTTGGAGTTTTTTGCCATTGATGAGTTAGGAAGAAGGGTTTCAAAGCGATAGTACCAATGTGAGAGAGTGAGAGTGACAGAGGAAACTAAAAAGGATGAATTTGATGGTTGAGTGGAGAAAAGGAAAAGGCGTCAATGAATAGACGTGATAATTGAGTTTCTTTTTTGGAGAGTCGTGATCGATTTGAAAAGGAGGGAAAACGGAGGCGCATAATTAATAACTCTTACACACATAATAATATAATTTAAAAACGACAGTAAAAACAATTAGTTACACATAGGTCCTAATTTTTGGTACTAAATGAAATAATGCCAAGAGATTCCCGTAAAAAACAAAATCTATCTTCAAGTAAAGGTTTTGTGAAAATATCTGCTAATTGATGAATAATGCCAACAAATATCATATTTATCTCTCATTTAAGAACATGATATCTAATAAAATGATGCTTGATGTCTATATGCTTAGCTCTAGAATGATGCACATGACTTTTTGAGAGACATATAACACTAGAATTTTCACAAAATATATGAACAGATTTAAAAGCTCATTCATAGTCACCTGATTGATGAGACATCTAGAGTAATTGAGCATAGTATTGTCAAATGAAAATGTATTTTGCTTTGGTTGTGGACAAAGCCACTGATCCTTATTTCTTGATGTTCCAGGAGATTAATTTTTTTCCCAGCAAATGACACGTTCCACTAATGGTTTTCCTGTCTTCTTTGTCACCTGCATTATCAGCATCTCAAAATCCTTGAAGTTAAATTTTTTTAGAACGTGAACACCATAGTCCATGAGAGATATTTCTAATAAGATAGCGAATTATTTTCTTTACTGCAGTTAAGTGTTTCTCCTTAGGAGCTGACTGGAACCTGGCATATTTACACATATTGAACATGATATGTGGACGACTAGCAATTAAATATAGTAGAGATCCAATAATTCCATGGTACTTAATTTCATCCACTGATTTTCATGTCTCGTCTTTATCAAGATTGGTTGACGGTCTCATAGGCATTCCAATTGCTTTGGCATTGCTCATGCCGAACTTTTGAATCAGCTCATTTGTATACTTGGTCTGACAAACAAATGTGTGTCACACCCTTTTTTTTAACAAACCTCACTTAACCCTCTTAAAATAAATAAAAAGATTTTGTGAAGCTCGAAAGGGTTTTTTCAATTTTGAAAGTAATAAATTGTGTTTTAAAAAAATTAACTCAGAGTCGTCACCTAACGGTTGATTTCGGTGTGTCAGGTCACCGTTTTAAAAAATAATTTTTCCTTTTAAAAACACTTTGGACTCCAAACTAAGTCCGCACCAGATATTCGGGTAAGGGGGTTCATTTGACTCGGGGAGAAGGTGTTAGGCATTCCCCGAGTCCCGTAACTAGTACGATTGCGTACCTGATCAAGTTGGCTTTAAAGAATACTCAGATTGAGGTAAAAAAATACAAAAAGAAAATAAACAATCAAAAGAGGCTCGAGGTCGTCCCCGCCTAATAAAAGAAAAATAAAAATCCTATTCAATGCTTCCTCAAATTGTTTCGTCTTTGGACTTCATTTACATTCACTTCGGGCCATTCCCCAGAATAAAATATATACAAACTCTTCGGGGCATTCCCCTGATGAAACCATAATACACTAAAAAGGAACGGCCTCTTACCTCGACAAAATAAAAGAAACGACCTACAGTTTGCTTACCCAAGCGTGGTCGGCCTAAACATGTTACTAGCGGATAAAAACGAATAACAAAGCACTAAACACTATAATACTAATTTTATTTATTTTCAAACCACCCTGGTCTCAAACAAGGAATTCAAAGTCTTAATTTTCTAATTAATTAGAACATTTTCTATATATTAAACCAAAGGATAATACGAGCACATGGAACTCACAAAAGGGCTAGTATCGTGTTTATCGCCTTGAAAATAAGGAATGGGAAACAGATGGACCTGAAAATGATCTTGTAACTAATATAATTTGGCAGTTCATGGACAGAGTATCAAAACAACAAATCCAACTCGAACGAAACCAACGGACCGCACCTCGAACATCAATTCCAACGATCAAACACCCGTTTCTCCTCCACTTTTAATTGAAGTGCAAACTTTAATAGATTAACGTATTTGATCGGAATTACAACAAGAAGATAACGTCCAAACTGGAATTCGAAGCAAGAATCTTGCGCAACAACAGAGAAATGAGCAGAGCCCAAATACAACAGCAAAACAAACGAGCTGAGCTTGAACTGATGACTAACTATGAGTTTCTTCTAGAAAAGAGGACAGCAAGCAGCAACTCGATGTAGTAACAAAACCAAATAGGGAAAAAACGGCAACACTGAGACTTTCGTTTAATTATGAACTTTTTATTTATTTTAGTCAGCTTCAGATCTGTGGAAATTGTATTACCCTGGGTGTTTATGTGGGTGAATAAAAATGGAGGTATGAATTACAAGAGTAGGAATCACGTGTCTACATATGTGGTGAAGAAGATGAGTGAGGGTGGCAGCGAAGCGACAGAGGCGGAGATGTGGTGGTGCGGCGAGAGGGGGTAGGGAAGGGTGGTACGCTGGCGGAGGCGATTACTGTTTCGGCGATGGGGGGGGGGGTTTTTAAGGNGGCAGCGAAGCGACAGAGGCGGAGATGTGGTGGTGCGGCGAGAGGGGGTAGGGAAGGGTGGTACGCTGGCGGAGGCGATTACTGTTTCGGCGATGGGGGGGGGGGTTATTAAGGTGGCTGCTGGAAAATTTTAGGGGTGGTGAAGGGCGGTTGAGGGAGCAGCCGGCGATGGTGTTCTTGGTGCAAGGGAGATGGGGGGTATGGCGGCGGCTGGAGTAGATTTTTAGGGTTAGGGTTCTTCTTGGCGCCTTTCTTGTCTGGTGTTCTTTAGGTAGCTAGGGTCTGTTTTGTGTGGAGATTGAGGTCGTGCGCCGGTCTGAGGGTGACGACGACTTGCTCTTTGTTGGGTGAGGAGACCAGGTTTAGGGTTTTCTTGTGTGTTAGGGTCTTAGGTTTTTTTTTGGGGTGTAAGAGGTGAGTGAGGTTTTTTTTAGGGTAGTGGGTATGGGCTAAGGGCTATTTGGGCTAAGCGATTAATGGGTTGGTCCAAAATTTCTCTTCTAGAAAGTATAATATATATA
>ML285201.1:686-20991 GCA_005239495.1 Nicotiana undulata
GTATGATTCGCGATCGTGGGGAGCTTATCACTATCGAGTCAGCGCACGGGTCGCATGTATGATTCGCGAACGTGTGGAGCTTTATGACCGAGTCAGTCCTTATGACCCACCCTTATGACTTCGGTCGATAGTCTTGTCAGTGTCGGTTATATATATATACACGCATTGCATTCATCCTCATTTGCATTGTACAAGGGTGAGTTGAGAAACAATACAGAGTACTGGGAATTGAACAATTGAGAATAAAGATAAGTCATTTCGGATAATGAGAAAGAGAATAAGTTATATAACTATGAATAGCTTACAAAGGGAGACTGTGTTTGGGATCAGTTACTGATTGTTGCTTATATGTTCTTATACTTTATGTACTTTCTCACATGATTTACTGCTCAACGTGTACCTTATTTATTTATTTATGTACTGGACCTTAGTGAGTATGGATTCTACCTCTGGTTACTACTCTTTACGAGTTTAGACGGGATACTCACTGGGTACATATTTGTTTATATGTACTCATGCTGCACTTCCTTTCTTTTCTGCACTTGACTGTGCAGGTACTGAGGCTGGTTCGTCTGGTCGTCCGCTTGTTGATAGATACTGATCGCAACGTCGCTCCACACGGTGAGCTGTCTTCTTGGCGCCATCCTGACAGCACCTCTGGAGCTTCCTAGTTTCATTTTTGCTCAGTCTTTTGTTCCATACTGCGGCTTGTATATTTTGTATATGTACTTCTACCATTGTATCTATGTAGCCGCCCGTTGACACTGTGACACTAGTCCTGGCACACACTTGTTGTAGTTATCGGGGTTGTATATGTACTGGGTCTAGCTCAGTTTTTGGTCGTGACATAACTGTGATACGTAAGCCCAAATACAAGTGCGCATTCACTTAACTTGACCAATCAACTTCGAAAAATAATAAATGTGTAATTGTTTGTGTAGTACGCGTGACATTATTCTTGACACGCCAAATAAAGTGAGTACACGTACGTGTAACTTATTTCAAGATAATTTTCATAAATCTATTAATCAAGCATAAAAGTAGACATAGGAAAAACATGAAAACCAAATAAAGCACAGTTTATCTAGAATTAATTCAAGCCAAGTTTAAGTCGATAAAGCGACCGTGCTAGAAGCATTAGATTCAGATAATTCCTTACACCTTCTCCCCGGTCAACATAATTTCTTACCCAAACTTTGTTTTGGACTATTAAAAATAGAATCAAACCTGTCTTTGACTAGGGATTTAAGCAAAGGGATACTTGGAACGCCAAAAAGTCAATTCCAAGTGGCCACTCTACAAACAAAATAATCCCTACTCAAATTTTTCACTTCAAATGGAAAAACCCTTTTAACCCACAACAATCCATAACATATATATATATATATATATATATATATATTTGTTGTAGGGTTAAAAAGGGGTGTGACAACTTTGGCGACTCTGCTGGAGATTTCAAGAATTCGAGCTTGTACATTGACTTTATTTGGCTTTATTAAGTTTTATATATATTGTTATTTATCTGGGCATAATGTGTTACTTGTCTGCTTTTTTCTGCTTTGATATTGTTGAATTGTAGATATAAACTGTCTTCTCACGCACTCCCTCTGAGTCTTTTGAATATAACCTCGGGAATCGCGGATACTTGCCCCAATCATTTTTGAGATAAAATCGGTAGGCCTGGGCTCCCGATGAAGGATTGTTAGTCACCCATATTTAAGAACGGGAAGGGTCCAGCAGTTATGCCAGAGAAGTATTGCTCCCGATACACTTCCCCTTCCCAACTCGAGTTGTGCGCTCGTTTTATGGTCAGTCTAAGTACACCTCATCTCCTAGAATTTTTAAAACCTAGAAGAGCAAGCAACATACCTGGTTATCCCTAGTAGGATCGTTTTGTTGCATCCTATGCATTTGACTTAGTGAAGCTCGACACAAAAGTCAGGTCCGTATAAGATAGGAACCCTTGTTGAAACCATTATGTTCATGTTAAGTACTATTTGTTACATTATTTGGGAGGCTTGCATGTCGTAGGATAGATCAGTTGAATAAACAGAAAAAAATCATTCTCTCCATTTCTGTGCAAATGTTCATTATTTAAAAATAAGAAAATGAGGTGGTCTGGTTTTAAAGATTAATTTTCATAAAAAAATAAAAAAGATAAAACATTCGTCGGTTTTACCGAACTACGCGGGTCTAATTCTCACCGGATGTGGATACGTAGGCAACCTTTATCGAGTACGACCCTCAATTTTCAAAAATCTAAAATATTTTCCTTCAAAATCTATTTTTGAGACATCAAATCCAGAATTTTTTTTTTTTGAATTCCAAAATATTTTCGTTCTTCTTCATTTGTTTTCTTTCGATAATTAAAATGAAAACCTATTATTTTCATAAATTCAAAGGAAAAAATTCAAAATTCAAAAATATTTTTTTTGTTCTTTACGAGTCCTTCTTTAAAAAAAAAATATAATTCAAAAAAGATAAATATGTTCTTTCTTATTTAGAAGTCTTTCTTTGAACAATTTCCAAACAAAAAAAATGTATTTTCCTTGTTAGGAACTATCATGGCCTGAATTGTATAAGAATAACAGTTAGTTTAGTTACTTTATTCCCGAACTTCCTGAACTACGCAAGATCTAAATCATGTTCCCACATGATACATAGGTAACCAACATCAGGTTTGATCGAATGATTTTGAAAAAAGTGAAAAAAAGAAAAAAAAAAGAAATAGGGAAAAAGAAATAAAAGAAGAAGAAAGAGAGGAAGAGTGTGTTCATTCTAACATGCTTATTTTCAAATAGAAGCTAGTTAAAGGTGTTCAGTTTGTTGGTTTGAAATGGTGAATCACGAAAACAATCTAGGATCAGTCTATCATCTTCTCAACCAAGGGAATACGCACCGCATTGTTGATCCAAATAAGGTCATGAAAAGGCAAGTACACAGTTTGGTGGTGAAAAGTAAAGGCACATGTTGGTTGACTTTTACCAGATTTGAGAAACAAGACATGCTTTGTGTCAGACGATCTATAATGATAGGGAGACATGAGAATTCTTTCAAGTCTTTTAGCAAATTGGTTGCTATGAAATTTCTCATGCCGCCAGTGCTGAAATTTGATAGCCAATATTGGGAACCGTTTGATAAAAATTTGAAATTTGAATGCTGATTCCAAAGCAATCTTATTGAATTCCGTAGTAATGTTGATCTTCAAATTCGTAGCTAAGATGTCGCTCTTAGTAATTAGAAAGTCACCCCCTTTGCTGGAAAGGAGTCTGGGTAACTTATTTTGTCATAATTTCTATCATCTGGATTACTTCGAGGATGTGATCCAAATGTTGTTTGTTTGTCACGTTATCAAACCTCTCTATCTTTTAATCTATAAAATGCAACCTTTTTGCTTTGTGTCATTTTAATCCTTTGCGTTTAATTCTTCTTTCATATATAGTTCTTTTCATGCCGATTTTAGTGGCATGATATGCATGCAGAGCTTTCGGCTAGATTTTAGAAAGTCTGTCCAATCTTGATTTGAATCAAGTAAGAACACTTGGAGTTAAAAGGTTAAAAAACTATGATGATAAGCCCGTGTCAAGATCACATGGAACCAAAATACTTCATACCCTTAGAGGTTAAACGTGTTTATCTCAAACCTATCATGAATACTGACTTAAGGATAATTGAAAGGTTTGAAGTCTCGTTGGACTAATCGATAAAAGGGTTTTAACCACGACCTACTATAATCTAATCATATTAGGGAAGAAAGCCCACATCTCCAAAGAAGGTATATTCCAAGGAATGATTGAATGGATTAGCTAGTACTGAAGTAGGTCTTTTCCACATCAAGACAAAGACCAAGAAAAGGTGGCTCCAAATTATCAAAGGTCATTTGTTGTAAATAAGATATTGACTTCGGAGCTATACACTGACGAAACCAAGAAGATAGTAATGTCCATCAATACCGATTATGAGAAGTGATAGAACCTTTGGCATTCTTGAGGCTTGGAGGCCCTTTTTTTTGCTACCCTAACACTTTATACTCTTCGTCAACCCTTTTGAGCTTGTTTAATTTTTCTTTGACCCCTCATCTTTTAGAATCAAGTATAGAGAAAAATAAACGAGAATCGAAGATTCATGCTACCAGAAAATAGGAGCTAGGCAATTTGATAAAAAAAAAGAGAAGAAATAAAGAAAAAATGAAAAAAAAACAACGATCTTTCGTGTTAGTTTGAACTATGTTTGACTTGATTCCTTTAAAGGATATGCATACAACTCTACACTAGGGTTCAGTCCAACCAAATTTGTAACTAGGCAGAAGTTTTTTATGTTTTTTTAATGAAAAGTCAATTCCAAGAGTTGTAAATTACAACCCCGTCATCTCGAGTCTATTTTGAGCCTTCATGCAACCCTTTATTTCTAACCCTATTCAAAAACCTTCCAAATAAAGACCCCACAATTAGTCTTTAAGAATACCAAGGAAAGCACGTAATAAGTAACATTGTCACACGACATAGAACAATGTTAAGTTGCTCGCACAAAAAGAAAAAAATAATGAATAAAATGAGAGTCTTATTGGTGAAAATACTCATGGTCAACGTAAGGTGATGGAAAGTAGAGATAAATAAATGAGAGAGGCCGGTTGGTAAAAACTTTTCGAGGCACTGATTTTGAAAGGTGAGCTGTGATTTGATACAAATGATTGGCACAAAGAGGCTAACTTCAAAGACAGAGGAGAATAACAAGAAGAAATGGTAGATTGGTGGGATGGATTTGGATGCTCAGTCCAAAATGCATGTCATGAACATTAGAGTTGGCTACAACATTCAAAAAATCCCCTTCTTTATTTCTTCCCCCGAAAGCGGCATTTTTAGTTAAATATTACTCCTTCTCACTTCTACATCACATTATTGTCTGCATTTGCATTATTATTTTGAGTCAGTCTTTTTTAAAAAAAACACGAAATAATTTCAAAATTTGTTACCAGCTTTATCACTATACAAAGCAAGTTCTACCCTAGCACATCAAAGAGGGCATATCCAAGAAGCAACATGCACAATAATTTTGTTAAAGTTAAACAAGATCTGAGGGTTCATGCATATGGAAGTTCCAAAGAGAAAGGTTTTCTTGTCTATTTGTTTAGAATCAAGCAAAGAAAGGGACACAAAATCGATAATCGTTTTTCGAGAGTGTAAACAAAGAATGTGGGGCATACACGATATTGTCAAAGGCACACATACATACGTGATCTCCTCTGATAAGCCGAACAAAGTGTTTCAAGGAAATCAAAAAAGTTCGCTAAGCAAGACTCGCTTCATGGGAAAAGCTTATAGCACCACATACACAAATCGATATCGGGTGTAAAATAATCGAGTTTGATTTTTAAAGGGAAAAAAACTTCCAAAGTGAAGACTTGCTTTATAGACGAGGTTCAACAATACCTTAGACATCCGGGTAGGAAACTATCGGGGGAGACAATGGAAAGACAAGGTTTCTATAAAGCAATATGAAGTATACGAGCAACTCGATCCCATGCTGAAAGGTTTAGTTCTTTAGCAAGGTGGCCATGAATTCAAACTACTCAAGGCATCAAGGACACAAACTGACTACCCATATTAAACTCATAAATATTTCTTTGTTTGAAGTACAAAACAAAGTAGTGTAAAAGTGAAGTTCTCAAAGTATGAATGTCACAAAAGGTAAGTTTTTCGAAGTATATGCTTTTTCTTTCTAGGCATGCCCATAATCACATCATCTGCTACTACATTCTCCAGCATAAGGTACACAAGTCCTTAGTTGAGGTTCCATTTTGACATATGGCACACTGATCGGTTCCAACCCTACACCACTATATAATGGTAAGGAGTGGTCGATGCAGTTTTACCAAATAGGTTGGGATCGATATCCACATGGAGTTAATATTGGTTGGGAGTTGGGTTTATACCTAATCTAGCTATGTGTGTTGTCTTTAATTGTACTTCTAATCATGATTAGGATTGTTTCTATTCTAATTTAAATTCTATTGATCGCTGAAAATAATCTAAGTACAATGTTTTTGTAGGAGTTTTTCAAATGATAAAAAGCACTAGGGAAGTGACTTCTGCCTAGGCGAGTATCTAATGAGGTATAGAATCTAGGACAATATTGTTGTAATTGGGGTCGTGATATAACCTTCACATATAATTACTCACTCTATACCTCTCGGTAGTTTGAGTGATTTTGGCTTTATCAAGCCTAAATGGGTGTTCAAACAATGCAAGTAAAATTGGCTCAAGTCGGGTATTACTATCTCTAGTTTTAACCCCTTAATTGGGGCTATCAATATCTTGAATTCATCCCAATTCCTTGTTAGCCTACTTTACCTAGACTTGGGCCCTATTTCTCAAGAAGAGCCTAAGTCAAAAAGGCATGAACCAGTGTTTGCAACCACCAATTCAACAATTAAAGCATGAAACAAGCTAAATATCACTAACCCATAAACAATTAAGCCCTAAATTGAATACCCATTAAATACCCACACTAGGGTTGGGTCACAACCCTAGCTATGGGGTCTAGCTACTCATGCTAATGATAGAAATCAAAGATGGAAATGTAATATAAGCCATAAAAGTCAAATACAAGAATAAAATCTAAATATATAAGCTAAAACTACTGTAACATTACTCAAAGTGGTAAAGTACGACTGTTCACAAGTCCCTAATACAAAACTTAACCTAAAAATGTGAAAAAGATCTATTTATACATAGCTGAAATTACTGGACAAAAATGCCCATACAAAGGTTCCGCTGACAGCGTAATACTAGGAGCGTCCGCTCTTGGCCATCCGCGGCCGCGCAATAACAAGCGCGGTCCGTATTTTTCTTCATTTGGATCTATACTGGAGTTTGTTTCGCGGAACGCATAAATATAGTCGTGTCTGTGTTGGCTTCATTCGCGACCGTAAATTGTTCGCGGACCGCGTTTCTCAGTTTAGCTTTACTTGCAAACTCTCTGAACCTCTCATCTCGCTCCCAGCAGAGTTTCCACCGCCTCCGCGTCTGGTAACTTCGCGGCCGCGTAATTTAGACGTGGGCCGCGTTCTTTATTTGAGCCCAAATTGCAAACTCTCTGAATTTCTGTCTCGCTGTCAGCGCAAATCCTGTCGCGGCCGCGCTTTTGTATCGCGGTCAGCGGTCCATTTCCTGCTTTTGGTTTCTGCAAGTTTGGCTCCTTCTAGATCTTATTCTGGCTTCTTTGCCTCATTTTGACAAAAACCTGCAAGTAAGCACCTTAAGTCAGTTTTCGGGAATACCTTAACGCATTTTTGACCCAAAACCTAAGCAAAAGAGATCAAATAGTAGGCTAAATCCCTAGTTATCAACTCCCCCAAACTTAAGCTTTTGCTTGTCTTCAAGAAAAAAAGGTAATTCCCACCTCCACAAGAAAGAGAAAGGAAAATTTCAACTGTCCGAAGGTGACTTAATCAAGCATCAATTGGGACTAACACTTACCCTCAACACTAATGCATTATCAACAACATTATGCTATGACTTCGTGAGTTTCATAGGTCTAATGTGACACAAGAGCTTCAAATGTTGACTCAATTCATCAAGGAAACTTGCTCTCTCACGTAGGTCATTGTGGATCCCAGACTCTTTCTCCTCTACTCTCCATGAGCTCATCTCACCTTATAGAATGTGACACTCAAAATCGGGATTGTGAAGAAGTGCGCTCATCACTCTCAAAAGAATGCCACAAGTCCGGCTCTAAGTACCATAGGCTTGCCCCTCATGTAAATCACCACTAATGTAAGATCACTAAACTTGAAATCATATAGGGCATTGTCGCGCCCCCTTTTTTATCGCACGGGTTAGGTACAGATAGATCGGGTTAAGACATTATGGACAACTCCTTTAAAAGAAAAGGAAGAGTCACCACCTAACGATTTAACGGTGCGTTAAGGCACCTAGAGTTGATAACTCATAGACTAGTTTGCATTACCAGATAACGAGTAAGGGCTTGATATTATCCCAAGGGGAAGGTGTTAGGAACCCCTCAGGATCCACAACTGTGGTTCCCAGCCAATAAGTTCTTTGAATTTGAACGGTAAGCAAGTAACAAATAAGGTTCACATATGAGGGGATTTAAAACAAGTATGAAAATCTTTAAAGGTTTTGAATAACATAAACACTTTGAAAAGAAGTGTCCTAGGTTTAAAGTAATACGGATCACTTCAATGCAATACCCGGTATGTCACACTTCTGGGAGGCGGATACACGTGGTATTAGCGCACCGGTCATCATATCCGTATTCTACCCTTCCCACCCCGTAAAGGTTATTTAAACGCGTGTTGGTCACGAATGCTTATTGTGTGCCGTTACCCGTCCCATCCTATAAGTCCTGGAGGGTGATTAGGACTACTAATCCTACCAAAGGAGGGGACTAGGTTGACTTAGATGTAAAGGATAAAATACTAGCGACAGTGCAAAAACAAGTAGAACATATGTAGTGGGAATCACACAGGACAAGTAATAGGCTCACAGGTCCCTCCGCAATTAAGCACGTAAGTGGCACGTCTCAAACACAATTAAAGTCTCAAAAGGAGGTTTGAAAATAAGAGTTATTGAGTTGAAATTCAGTAGGTTTCAATAGTTTAGTAAAAGGACATGTTCTAAAAATTTAGTGAAAGCAAAGGGTTCAATTAAGAATGAGCAATTCAAAAGGATGATTGATTTTCAGAACTGCAATAGTTTAGAGACATCAGTAAGAATTAAAAGTGCGTAGCAGTTTAAAGCTTTCAATAAAAGAGAAGAATAACTTTTAGAGAAATTAGATATTGAACAGGAGTGCGTTTATTTGAAATTCAGTAATCTAAAAGTGAGTACAAAAATCCAGTAGTTCGTAGGACTTTATCATATGGTTTTAGAAAATGGTTTACCAAGTATTCAGAAATAGAATAATTTTATATAATGAAGTAACTCTAAAAAACTTAACAGTTTGAAGATATGATAGGAATCAGAAATCCTGAAGTCAGTAATGAGAAGTAAGAAAGCGCACAATTTCAAAATTGTTTTAAAAGAAGCATAGGAGTTTAGTAAAAATAGAGTGGATTCCAAGAAAGCAAAATCAAAATCTGGGAAATTCCAAAAAAGGCAGATTAAACCCAACATAGTTGATCCGATTTTAATTATGCATTTAGGCCTAAAGTTTGCCTATGCGTCATATATTTGCCTAAAGGTGAACATGCTTACTTTGACTCTGTTTTAAAAGACATAAGCGATGATACATCTACAGAAACGTCTTGACCATATCTTAGTGAAGTTATTATATTAGGGACAGGTTAACTAAGCGTTCAAGTTCTGACAAATAAAAATCCTACAAGCAATATATCTAATGCAGAAAGGAATACCTAGAAGACATTATTTCTAGATGCTATGATCATGGAAATGCATCGGTAGTATATTACATCAGTTTTTTATTACTTGTTGTAGTTATAAATGTGAGCATGGTATAAGATGACATGAACATAACAAGCGTGTTAAAATAAGAACCTAAACATGGTTTCTAATGCATGATATGCATGTCCTAAGCATGATACTATTGCACACATAGGGAAATAAAGCCTACAGTCATGATTTCTACTCATACTAAACATGCATAGTTCCCTCCCATAGTCACTATCCAGCCCCAAATATTCGTTTACAAATTATTACAGACCATAATAAATGGATTACAATAATGAAGAAGGAAAATAAGAAGTTAATCTATAGAGAGCCTTCAATCAGGCCCTATCTTCCAGGCTCACCCCTCTCAAGTCCATAGCTTTGCATCCATCTGGGTGCGGCGAAGCTCCCAAAGGGCCTAAATGGGGGCCCTGGCCAATACCAGCATCCAGGAATGTCGACAGTCAATGAGTGCAGTGTAGAGTACCCTTACCTCAGTTTCTCAAGGTTCAGAGGGAACTCATGGTTCCCTAAGCGATGCTCACACTGAGGAGGGTAGAACCTAAGGGTCTAGGAATTATGAAAGTGCTTTTGAAAAGGAGTTTTTAAGTTTGAAAAGAAGTTTTGAAGTCACATAGTTTCAGGGAAAACACATAAGGACTAATGTTAAAACAGCAGAGAGTCCTAACTCAGTAGGATACCAAGGAACAATCACAAACAGGGAAAGGGGTTCATGGGACACATAAGGGTGATAGTATGTAATAAGTTTAGGTACAGATTCAACCCATAGAGATACCAAATAGTACACAGCTGCTACACAAACATATAGGAGATAATAAGCAGATAGGAGGAATGGGGAACAACTACAGTATAGGACATGATAAGCTACAGAAAACAACACAGGATTAAGTTAAACTAGAAGAAGAAGAGAGATCATATAAGGGATTAGATATGCTAGTGACAGGGTAAGCAATAGCACCACAAATAGAAGCACAAAAGAAAGAGCAGGAACCTTAAGCAAAATTGAAGCATATTGTTTGGAGTGCAATAATATTAACTAGGACATACCAGTGATGCAAGTAAAGAGTAACAGAAGAGAGAGAGCAGTAGAGGGCACAGAATTAGCCTTGGCTTAGCAGCCGGCTAATAGCAAGTAGCAGGTAGTAATAATAGAGACAAGAGAGCAAAGAGGAGCAGAACAAGAGAGTAGTAGAGAGAGTGAATAATGTTCGACTGAGTTCTGTGTGTGTCAGTCTCTCCTTTGTTATTGAAAGACTAGAGTATTTATAGTTGAAAAAAAGTGGTAAAACAAGGTAAGAATCACAATGGCATGTTAATAAAAGAAGGCAGAATCAATCCGTATAGAAATAGGACACGATTCCCTTAAGTCAAGGGATTTTAAAAGTTCAAACGGTTAAAACACACAGCACACATGGTAAAAGAAGTCAGTACAAGAGCTAAATAAGGAAGATTTCAATGTAGCATGGTAATTAAAGAAACTTAGATCATTTAGTACTATTAAGACAGGTAATCCCTTAAGTTAAGGGATTCAAGTTCAAACAATAGAGAATCAGTGTAACATAAGGCAAAGGGAAAATCAGTATATGATAATTAAGGAAAGAATCGAGCTTAGTAAGTATAGAGTAGTAAATTAGGACTAGGTTCAGAAGATTTCAATCAAGGAAAATAATTCAGCAAACAAAGTATCTCAACATATAAAGCGAAGGATTCAATTAACCTAAACGGACAAATAGAGTTCTAGGGTTTTAACAAAAGTTTTTTTAATCAAAATCAGTCAAGAGGGAGTCACTATACCATGCTTCAACATATAAATAGGGGAGGCAAATAACAGTAGCAAATAGACGGGTCTAGCAACTTTGACAAAAAGAGGCAAGTTACGAACAACATATGAATATAATCACACAAAGATGACACAAACAAACTAAAGAATCATTTGAAGCATGATAATCACAGAAAACTTAACAAGAATCAGGCAGCAGGGAGAACCAAACACAAAGGTCTAAAATTAGGGCTTTTCAACATAGGCACATTAAAAAGCGGTAAGAGAGCGAAAACAATAGAGAGATGAAAAGGAAGAGTTCAAGCATAAAGAAGAAACCTGTTTAAACTAGTGTAGAAAGATTCAGAGAAATCCTAATTTCGAAGGAAACAAAAACGTTTAAAGTCGAAGGTTCTTAAAGATTGAGTTGAGAAATAAGTAAAACATAAAGAAATAGGTTTAAATCGCTAAAACTATTAGAGATTTGAGAGGTTTAGGCAAAATTAGGGTTTCATAAGAGAACCGGAGATAACCGGAGAACCTGTTGTAAAACTCAGAGACGGTGATGGTTAGAGCACCATCGAGTCGAACCTCGCCGGAGAAGGCCAGAAACAACCTAGGCAGGAGCCTCCATGGCCGTTCTGGCTTGGTTGAAGCTTTATAGGAACTCAGAGACAAAGGGAATCAGAGAGACGGGCGTCAGGTGGTCGGTGATTGAAAAGGATGAGACTGGAGGTGGCCGGAGAGGCGGTGGAAACCCATCGGAGAAGAAGGAGAACCCAGAAGGTTCTATAGAGAAGGAGGAGAGGAAGGGACGAGATGAGAGAGAGTGAGGTCTCGAAGAATGAGAGAGACGGGAGGGGGGGGGGGGGAGTTGGGGAGTTAATTAAGGAAATTAATGATCTGGACCGTTGATCTAATTTGATCAACGGTCCAGATGGATTTGGGGTTTGGGCCGGGTAAGAGGAGTGTTTGGGCTGGTCTCAATTGGGTCAGGGGGTTGGGTAATTGAGTCAACCAAATGTGGCTAAATTTAAAATAGGAAGAGTCTAGTTGTGAAATATCCGATTTAATAGGATAGTTAATTAATTAAAATAGCCAATAATTGTATAAAATGAAATTAAGTTAAAAATAAGTATAATTACAGTAATTAGACAAGATTAAAAAATATGAAGGACATAAATTCGGATTTTAAAGGTATACAATGACTAATTAGGCTATGATTGCAAAACAATTGTAATTGCAATTAAATAGCACTCAATTGGCCAATTTATGAAATAATTGAATTTTAATAAATAAACAGTAATTATAAACGACATATTAAATTGGGGAATATTTTGGGATTTATTTAGAGCATGATTTATGAATTATTTAAATACGAATACTGAATAAATATGGAAATAATTCAGATAAAAATATGTAAAAATTAGGAAAAATACTCATTATTGCTGAGAGTGATTTTGAAAGCATATATATAAGTTTGGAAAATATTTTGAGGAAAACTTGGGTATCAACAGGTATTAGGGGATGTAATGAAGGCTTTTTTGGATCAAGGTCGAATATAATGAACTATGATGGTATCATCTTTCCTTAAGCACTCCATTTTATCAATTCGACATGCTTTCATGACTCTTTGAGTCATTTTCTTCTTCCTCAGGGGAACTAGAGATATCACGACCCAAATCCTAATTCAGGTCGCGATGGCGCCCAACACCGTAGTTAGGCAAGCCAAAACAAATTTACTAATGAGTTTTATTTAATTTAGCAAAACATTTCTATCACTTACTTGATTAAATTTAAGACATTAATTGAAGACGAGTAACTTAGGCAAATCTCAAACAGAATCAACCATAAGAGTGACAAATTAATATTTACGATCCAAAATATAATGTCTACTAACGTGTGTGCCAGAAGCTAGTGTCACAAGTCTACATGCATATAGTAGAGTGAGAATCCAAAAGAATACAAGTCTGTCCTACTGCCTGAGGAAATATAGACAGATATAATCAAAAGAAAGAAAACTCCAAGGCGCTGCTGGAAGTCGTCAGGGAAAGCAGCTCACCGAGAAAGCTTGACCAAGTATAAATCAGGAACGAGCTCCGGACTGATACTCAGATGCAACTGCCTCAGAACTTGTACAATTAAGTACAGAAGCATAGCATGAGTACATAAACAATATGTACCCAGTGAGTATCCAATGTAATCTCGAAGAAGTAGTGACGATGTAATGACCCGATCGGTCGTATTGAGCTCTAGCGCATCGTTCAGTGGTTTGGGACCATGAGCAGCTTCATTTCAGGTATTATTACTTGTACGCATGGTCGGAAATTGAAATTTGGGAAGTTCAGGTGGACTTGGAAAGAAACATCTCATTTCGGAAGCCTTAAGTTGGAAGAATCAACTGAGATTGAAATTCTGAGTAAATGACCTCTGAATCAGAATTCGAAGGTTCCTATAGGTTCGCATTATGATTTTGGACTTGGGAGTAGGTACGAATCGGGCCTTGGATAACCCGGGAGCATTTCAGCGTATATTGTGGAAGTCAGCATTTTTGAAGAAATTTCTTAATTTTGGCTTGAAGCACATTTCAGTGATATTGATGTCCATATGGGATTTCAATCCTGGGAATAGCTTCGTATGGTGATTCTGGAGTTGGGACCACGATCAGAAGTGAATTCGGATGTCCGTAGGTTATTTTGAAGTCATTTGGCTAAAGATAGAAATTTGAAGGTTTTTGAGAAATCTGATCGGAAGTGGAAATTTTGATATCGGGTTCGGAATGTGATTCCGGAAGTTGGATCAGGTCCGTAATGTCGAATATGACTTGTGTGCAAAATTTAGGGTAAATCGGACGTGATTTGATAGGTTTCGGCATCGGAGGTGGAAGTTTGAAATTTCAAGTTCATAAAGTTTGAATTTTAGTGCGATTCATGATTTCAGCATTGTTTGATGTGATTCAAAGCCTCGAGCAAGTCCGTGGGATGCTATGGGACTGAGTCGTGGGATTGGATGGGGTCCCGCGGGTCTCGGGTGTGTTTCGGGGTGGTTTCAGGTCATTTTTGAGTGATTTGCTGCTGCTGTTTGCTGGTGTATCTAGTGTGCAATGCGATCGCGGAGAAGAAATGAGAGGGGTTGGAATTTTGTCCTGTGCGATCGCACTTGGAGATATGCAATCGCACATAACAGAATTTTGGGGGCTGCTGCATTGGTCTGTGCGATCGCAGGTGTAGTTGCGCGATCGCACAGAAGGAAATGTTGAGGCTGCAGTCATTTGGCTTGTGCAATCGCACCTGTAGGCATTCGAACGCACAGAAGGAATCTGGGGCAGCATGGTTTGGCCTATGCGATCACGATGACTTTTATGCGATCGCATAGAGGGGCAGTGTGTTATTTTAAACGGGATTTTTGGCCATTTCTTAATTTCTTCACTTGGTATGGGTGATTTTGAGGAGCTTCAAGGGGAATTTTCATCAAGCATCGCAAGGTAAGTGTGATGACCCAAAAGGGTAATCCTAAGTAATTCCAGCTAAATCTGTGTTTTGAGGCCCCGAAAGCCTCCGTTAATCTCACCTTGAGATTCGTGCGCAGATCGGGCAGGTAGCCGCGAAGCTTCCATGTGAAAATTTGATAAAAATGGGATTTTTGAATTGATAATTGAGTAAAGTTGACTTTGGTCAACATTTTTGGTAAACGGACCCGGACCCGTGATATGATGGTCCTGGAGGGTCCGTAGGAAAATATGGGACTTGGGCGTATACCCGGAATCGAATTCCTAGGTCCCAAGACCAAGAAATGAATTTTTAAAGAAAATTATTTTCTGAAAATAATCAAGGAATTTGAAAATGAATAATTATGTGAAAACCGTGTTACCGGGCCCGTATTACGGTTTCGGAGTCCGGGCCAGGTTTATTATGTATCACTTGTCCTATCTGTGAAATTTGGTGTAAAACGGACTTGGTTTGATTGGTTTCGGATCCAAATGAGGAAAAATTGGAGTTAATGAAGTTTTGATGTTTTTAAAGAAGTTGAAATTTGGCTTGAAAGGTGATTTTATGTTCCCGAGGTCTGAATGAAATTCTGAGACCAGGAGTAGTTCCGTTGTGTCATTTATAACTTGTCTGCAAAATTTGAAGTCATTCCGAGTAGTTTAGGCCGATTCGGTGCATTGAAGTGAATTCTAGAATTTCAAAGTTCTTAAGTTTGATCAATGTGGTTTTGGGGTTTGATTTCGAGTTTCGTTGTTGTTTTTCATGTTCCGGAAGTTCGAGCGAGTCCGTCTCATGAATACAGACTTGACGGTGCTTTTTGACAGGATCCCGAGGGGCTCGGGGGTGTTTTAGACCCCGGGGAGCTAAGTTGGAAAAATCAGAAAAATCAGCTATCTGGTTTCCTTCTCTACGATCGCAAAAGGTGGGTTGCGATCGCAGAGAAGGATTTTGCTGGGCTAGTGATTGTTCACCGCGATCACAACCTCCTCTCCGCGATCGCAGAGGTCTGGGTTCCACACCTTCGCGATCGCAGCCCGTTTCTTGCGATCGCATTGAGTCACGTCTGGGCCTGGTGAGTTTGTTCTTCGCGATCGCAGAGGTCTTGCTAGTTGTTCTTCGCGATCGCAGGACCCCTGCCGCGATCGCAGAGATCCAGCCAGTTGGCCTTCGCGATCGCAGGCCCCTTGTCGCGATCGCAGTGAAGAAATCACTGGGCAGTGTTATAAAATACGGGACTTAGCCTTATTCCTCCATTTTCATCTTCCTCTTCAAGATTTTAGAGAGCTTCTCAAAAGACCTTCCACCACTGTTATTGAGGTAAGTAAATTCCATAGTTTTACTAGTTTCAAACACTAATTCCTAGTTAAATTCACTACTAAATCATCTAAAAATCATAGAATTAGGTAGTAATTTTAGGGTTCTTGAGGATTTTTGGGATTTTCCATGTTAGGCCATAAATTCTTGTATAAATTACATAACTTCGATCCTTAGACTCTGGGTAATTAATTCCTTCATGAATTTTCGAAAATCCGAACGTGTTGGCCTGGGGTCGAAGTTTAGTATTCTCGGAGGAGTAGTAGGAAATGTACAATTTGGCTAGGAATTGGTTTATTGAGTACTTATTGATGTTAATAAATCCATTATGTCTAGATATTCCCGATTCGGAGTTGGATTCGAGAGGAAAGGCTGTGATTGAGGCTTGACTTGCATTTTCTTTGGAGCCGAGGTAAGTGTTTGGCTTAACCTCAGCTTGAGGGATTAGGTACAAAGTCTTACATGCTATGTGTAACTCATGTCCAACGTATAGGCGTGGTGACGAGTGCCTATGCGTTGCGGTCAACCATGCCCGTGAGTCATTTGTGATGAAACTTACTATGTTTAATATTCTCCGCTCCGTGAGTAGTTGGTGAATTAAAAAGTGATACCTTGATGTTGTTTTTATGAGGTGAAGAGTTGTTGAGTAATTTATTTCAGTTGAGGCTTACATTGTTGAAATTGTAATTCCTATGCGAGATTGGTTATAGCTAAGACCCTTGTCGGGCAATGTTCAGTTTGTAATTGATGTTTCTCCATGCTGAGGCAATAAAATTGTATTGAATATTTCCATGCACTTGAGACTTCGTATTGTTGACTTTCACATTATTGTTGCTTTGTTTCTATTATTTGTCGCACGAGGGGACATGCCGTGCTGACTATTTGTTACTTATATGCACGAGGGGACATTCTGTGCCGAGTGATTGTGAGGTTATGCACTAGGGGACATTTTGTACCGAGTGTTATTATATATGCACGAGGGGACATTCCGTGCCGAGTGATTGTGAGGTTATGCATGAGGGGACATGCCCGTGCCTTGTTCTGTTCATTATATGTTTGAGAAGTTAAATTGCTGCCTTTATCTTTACATTTCAGTTATTACCCTGTTCTACCGTGCTAGAATATTGTTACCCCTATTACCCCAGCATGTTCTCCCCATATCTGTCTTACTTGCTGATTTCTGTTGCCATCTTTCCTGTTATTATATAAAACTGTACATGTACATATGTTGTTGTTGGTCCTAGCCTCGTCACTACTTCGCCGAGGTTAGGCTCGACTCTTACTCAGTACATGGGGTCAGCTGTACTGATGCTACATCTGCACTTCTTTATGTTGTGCAGACTACGCAGCCGGACCCGGTGATCACTGACGATCAGAGAATCTCATCAGTCACACAGGAGACTTCGAGGTAGACCCGCAGACTTTCGTGGGCCTTGACGTCACCTTCTACTTTCCACTTTCAGCTCTGTCTTACTTTGTATTTCAAAGACAGTCCTATGTATTTATTTTCAGACCTTTTGTTTGTAGTAATCTCTTAGATAGTCCTTGAGTACCTGACACCAGCTCTGGGATTTTGTATATGGGTTGTATTTCGAATCTGCCATGTTATATTTTGGTTATTTGCTAAATTTCATATTGTGGGCCATCGATGCCCTAGTTAATATGCTCGTTTCAGTCGTTGATGAGTTATATTCAGTTAAAATGTTGGTTTGTCTGGCGGGTTCACCGTTAGACGCAGTCATGGCCCAAAGGTGGGATTCCGGGCCGTGACAAGTTTGTATTAGAGCCCTAGGTTGCTTAGGTCTCACAACTCGCGGACAAACTTGGTAGAGTCTAAGGGATCGGTACGAAGACGTCTGTACTTATCCCCCATAGGCTGCAAAGTTAGGAATAACTTCACATCTTTCATTCTCTGTCGTGCCAATTGAATTATGAATGCTAATTAAGTATATATTTTACTCTTTCGAGATGGCGAGAACGCGTGCTACCTCATCTACCGACCAGCAGCCTGATCCTCCTATTACAGCTCCTACGAGGGGCCGAGGCCGTGCTAGAGGCCGAGGCAGAGCTAGAGCAGCAGCTCCAGTAGAGGACCCACAGGTAGACCTTGCCAGCTCAGGTCCCGGAGGGGTTCATTGCCACCCCAGTGCTTCAGGACGCTCTAGTCCGCTTAGTGGGACTCATGGAGAGTGTGGTTCAGGCCGGTCTTCTTCCTACTGCACCATCTGGATCTTAGGCTGGGGGAGGGACCCAGACTCCTGCTATTCATACGCCAGAGCAGTTTGCCACTCAGTTCCAGACTCCGGCACCTCAGACGGCCGGAGTAGTTCAGTCGGGTATTGTGGCACCAGCAGTTGAGGGAGCAGCCATGTCAGCAGACGCTCTGTGGAGGTTGGATCGGTTCACCAAGTTATTCACTACTACATTTACTGGTGCACCATCAGAGGATCCCCATGATTATTTAGACAGCTGTTATGAGGTTCTTCGGAATATGGGCATTATGGAGTCCAATGTAGTAGATTTTGCTACATTTTGTCTTTCTAGCACCGCCAAGACTTGGTGGAGAGATTACTGCTTGACCATACCAGCTGGGTCTGCACCTCTGACTTGGGCTCAGTTCTCCGAGTTGTTCTTGGGGAAGTTCCTTCCAGTTACCCAGAGGGAGGATCTTCGGAGGCAATTTGAGCGTCTATAGCAGGGCTCTATGTCCATCACTCAGTACGAGACCAGGTTCATTACGCTGGCCAGGCATACCATTATGATACTCCCCACTGATCGGGAGAGGGTTCGGAGGTTCATTGAGGGTTTGGCTCAGCCCATCAGACTTCAGATGGCCAGAGAGACGGGTACTAATATCTCCTTTCAGGATGCAGCCGATGTGGCCAGGCGCATTGAGACAGTATTATCCCAGAGTGGTGGACAGGGTTCTGATAAGAGACCTCGTCATTTTGGCCGTTTTAGTGGTGCCTCATCTGGAGGCAGAGATCCCTTTGGCAGAGGTCATCCTCCTAGGCCTTATCAGTCGGCACTCCAGGTATCCCGCGGTGCACCTTCGGCGTCCATCAGTGCACCGCCGATTCAGAGCTATCAGAGTGGTCATTCTGGTCGTCAGGGACAGTTCCAGGGTCAGTATTCTCAGCACCCGAGGTCTTGCTTCACTTGCGGTGGTATGGGGCATATTTCCAGGTTTTNTCAGACGCATAGAGGTAGAGGGCAGGCCATGAGGGGTAGAGGTCATCCCGTAGCAGGTAGACCCAGAGATGTGCAGGATGGAGGGGCTCAGCCTCGGTGTTATGCTTTTCCTGCTCGTCTAGATGCTGAGGCTTCTGATGCAGTTGTTATAGGTACGGTTTCAGTTTGCAGCCGAGAGGCTTCGGTGCTATTTGATACGGGTTCTACATTCTCCTATGTGTCTTCATATTTTTCCCCTTATTTGAGTATGCCCCGTGATTCCTTGGGTACTGCTGTACATGTGTCTACACCGGTGGGTGATTCTATAGTGGTAGATCGAGTCTACCGTGCTTGCGTAGTAGCTATTGGTGGTCTGGAGACTCAGGTTGATCTTTTGCTTCTTGATATGGTTGACTTTGATGTTATATTGGGGATGGATTGGCTATCTCCCTATCATGCTATTATGGATTGTCATGCCAAGACAGTGACCTTGGCCTTGCCAGGTGTGCCTCGTTTAGAGTGGAGAGGGACTCCTAGTCATTCTTCTGGTAGGGTTATTTCTTATATGAAGGCTAGGCTCATGGTCGAGAAGGGTTGTTTGGCCTATTTGGCCCATGTTCGTGATTCTAGTGCTGATGTTCCTTCTATAGAGTCTGTGCCCGTGGTTTGTGAATTTCCAGAGGTATTCCCTGCTGACCTGCCGGGTATGCCACCCGACAGGGATATTGATTTTTGTATTGAGCTNAGTTAAAGGAGCAGTAACAAGATTTGTTGGATAAAGGCTTCATCAGGCCTAGTGTTTCACCTTGGGGTGCTCCTGTATTGTTCGTGAAAAAGAAAGACGGCTCAATGAGGATGTGTATTGACTACCGCCAGTTGAATAAGGTTACTATTAAGAACAAGTATCCTTTGCCGAGGATTGATGACTTATTTGATCAGCTTCAGGGTGCTACGGTATTCTCTAAGATAGACTTGAGATCTGGTTATCATCAGTTGAGGATCAGGGCATCTGATGTGCCCAAGACGGCTTTTCGCACTCGTTGTGGGCATTTTGAGTTCTTGGTCATGTCGTTCGGGTTAACTAATTCCCCCGCTGCTTTTATGGAGTTGATGAATCGGGTATTCAGGCCTTATCTGGACTC